>BMAO01028218.1:0-123830 GCA_019973975.1 Trichonephila clavata | reverse complement strand
TTAGTTGAAGATTTATTATTTTGGCGACGTCGACAAATACTTTTCGCCAAGACAACTGCCTAAATTTAGGTAAAAAAAAATTCCGTCGAAAAACATGCAAAATTAAAGCCAAATTTCGAAGAAAGTGTTGTCAGAAAAAACAGGGCATCATACAATTATTCAAAAAAATCTTCAAAATTTTACTCTGTTTTATCTTTTTTAAATTCCTCACTACGTATAAATCATTTGTTACGGTAGTTGATTGGAAAAAAATATCTAATTCTTCTTTAGTTTTACTTCAATTCAGAAAGAATTATAAGAAAAAGATTCATCACTTAATAACTTTTTTTTTCATTATTGATGAAAGCAGATTTGAAAAATGTTCAGATACAATTGTTTCGTATCTAAAAGAATAACCTCCTCAAAGCTAAGAAAAAAGGAATTTATAAATAAGCATAAAGACGGAACTTTAAATTCCCTCCCCTCTAGAAACTAGAGGGTTCTATCTGGCGACTCTCTGGTGGCTCAGACGTCCTATAGTAATCCTAAGGAGGGTAAGAAATCCTTGACAGATATTTTCACTAAATCCGTCCTGTAAGTTTTTATTCTTTTCAATAGAAAATCCAACCACCCGACCTGTATAAGTTAAAAGAATCTTATATATGTACCAATCGTTGTAGAAGGATATTCCATTCTTAGAATAGTCTTTTCACTCAAAGGAGCAACTCGGGATTTCAAAGCAAGAAGGTATAACAGCCGGCATCATTTTCTTTTTCAATTTTTTAAAAAAACATCAGGATAAATATTTTAGTTTCTAGCAACTAGAATGCAAATAGTGCTACTATTTGAATCTTTCAAACAGATTTAGACAAATGCTAAAAAATTTTTTTATTGTTTTCACCTCCTTATATAAACCGTTGTAAGTCTTTTTTGAAGTTCATCAGTTATTGTTTTCATATTATTGTTCCATGCCTTTGTAGTATTATTTTTGGACGAAGGAAGATTGTCCTGTAAAAATAAAGATAAAATAAATAAATACCTTATTAACAGTAGATAGTATACATTGTTTGATTAACCCATCAATATTATGATTATCTAAACAGATGAATCTCAATTGTGTCCAATTCCTTATTCTAATTCTGATATAGTACCAGAGTTCCCATTCACTTAATAGAGTATTTGCAGTTGACTGAAAACACCATGCTATTATATCAGCACTACTTTAATAAATCAGGGATTTAGATTCGGATATAAAAAGTTATGTAGTTATTATAACTATTAACATTAATAATGACATTATATCTACATAGAAATTTTGAGAAAAGACTACTCTTGAATGTTTCTATTTTTGTTATTCTCCTAGTATTTCGAATTATTAATTACACTGAAATTAATAAGAAATGAAATCCTTTTATATTAAAGTGAATTATTCTAGTTTTTGTTCTATTCATATTTTCCCACAACACAAAAATGTAGAAATTGTGAATGCTAATTCGAAGAAAAAATTTCCGAGTATTGATTACGAAGCCTGAATACTTCTCTTTGAATAGCTTAATATTATGAAGAATTGGTGTAATAAAACTGATAACTTCCCTGGAAGTGTTGTCTTAATGAGGAATATTTTTCCTAATTGAACTGAAGAGTTCAAAGTTTGGGTAGATTTGAATAATGCGGCTGCTTGTTTTCACAATTGTATGAAACAAATGGAAAATATACGAGTTTAATTTTCATACTTCAATATTGCTGTCTTCTTCTACCCGTACAAATGAATGGTGCGTTTTCACATTTTTGACACAAATTGATAATTATAGATTTAAAATACCACAATTGAGCAATGAATTCATATAACAGATATTTCTTAGCAATCTAAATAGAAAAAAAACCTCTATCCAACATTAATTTAGCAAATACTGTTTCTAAGAAAGCGTTTTTCATCTGAGGATACGTAGCAAACTTGAAATTGTTTTCGCTATGTTCAACACATTATTGATTTTATTTTTGTTTTTGTAACAGTGTTTTGTGATTACCTGGACTGGTATTCAGATGATTCTACAGAATTCCTAAATTCCCTGATCTGGCACCCCACTCTCCAAACCTCCACACCTCACAAACGCAAGGACTGGATGGGCATCGGGTCTTCTACCCCACAGGTCTTTCGTATGACAGGTTTCGAACCAACAACACAACAGAACTCTCGTCAGTATCGAGATGAGTATTTGCAAACAAAGTAAATAATTTGGCAGTTATTATTTGAATATAGTGTTGTGAAATTATACTTAAAATGTTCACTCTAGTTAGTCTTTTATTTGTATACTAGTTTTATTTTATCATATTAATACTTCAACATTTTTCATTAAATCCACAAAATGGAGGGCATTATTTTTTTTAAAAAATGAGCATTTCTCTCTTGTTTAATATATATATATATATATATATATATATATATATATATTGAAAATAACAAAGAAGACTAATAAATAAAATCTGATCGCCGACAGAACATGATAATGAATTAAAAGGTATGAGAAGGTACTCCTAGCTTTTCATCGAATTAAAGTCCAAGGTGCTATGTTAAAAGAAATATGCCTCTATATGTTAAAGTTATGCAGATTGATTTCGTTTACCACCATTTTCTCTTCTGTTTACGCTACATTTCCAAATTGCGAATCAAGTTTATAAATATTTAAGGAAATTACTCCTTTGAAAAATAATTACATCTTAAAAAAATAACTCGATATTACTTATTTGTGGGGTGAAGTGACAAATATGCGAAGTAGCAATGTTTATTTGTGTATAGTTTTTATTTTTGTCATAAACTCATTGTGTGATAAATTGCAGAGTGAATCAAAATGATTTTGTTATTAGAAATGCATCATTAACTTCGGCATTTGAAATTGTTGCCATTAATCTGCAGTAGTTAGAATTTTTTTCAAAAACTTTAACGACTGCATTGCTTAAATAACTTAGTATTATTTTCCAAATCAATATGAGCTTAGAATATTTCTTCTTTCTATTCCACTGCATGTTTGAGAAACTATATTAAATTAGTAAGCTTTCATTTGCAACAATGTTAAAAGTGGAAATTGTATCATTCTGTTATTTTAATGTAATCAGTAGAAAAGCAAAAATAAACAATAAGATACAAAATTAACACAAATTTGCCTGTTGAAACATTTAACATTTTCATAAATGTAAGAGATGTAAAAAATAAATAATTCTCAAAATAGATTTTAATTATATTTCCCATACCAAAATGAGGTGTTAACCTGTCAACAAATTTTTGGAAATATCTATTTGAGACAGAATATTTATAAAGTAACAAGAAGCTCTAAGTACCAAGAATTTTTAAGAAAGAAGACTTGAAGTTTGATGCTAAAGAAATTGGTAAAAGTTTACCGACTAGCGCTACAAGAGCAAATTTAAAAGAGCTTATGCTGAAATGTGAAGAACACAAAAAATATCTATAATTTGTTCAAGAGTTGCTAACATGTGCTCTCTCAGAAAGAAAATGGCGAGATCCAAGGCAAGCAGGCCGAGGCTGAAAAAAGAATATAATCTTCGGAAAATGAAAGTGGAGAGAAAGTTTCAAAAGGCAAAATCAGAGTAAGAGTTGAAGCGACAGAATTAAAGTTGATTCATTACGTGGGTCAAGAAAATATTCAGACGCAGAATAAAGATGTGTAGTTTTAGCATTATTGAGAATATATTAAAATTTATAGATTCAATTTAATTACATTAATTTTATTTACAAAAAAACATTTCTCTCAGGTATTTTTTAATTTACTTACAATTCCTTTCAGCTCGCTCTATGGGCTTCTGGCGAATAAAACAAAGCATTCTTAAAGAAAAAATAGGTTTTTCTTACAAATATACATACATATATATATTTTCGTGTTATTTGTCCGAATTTAAAAATGGTAAACAGCGTTTGCATATTTAAAAAAAAAATGTCGTTATATTCTTTTAACAATATAACAAAATACGTGTCAAATTATTAAATTTAAGGCTATAGCTTTTCAAAACCATGTACTACATTCCATATGCTTAAGAAAAAAATATTTTACTGCAATGTATATCATAAATAGCTTTAACTATATTTACCCTGTATATCATGAAACATTTGTAACAAATTTACGTTGAATGACGAAAAATACAACACAACACTCACAATACTTTTAATTTTGTATTTTTGTTTTTATTTGTATTGTTGTAGATGATTAATAATCATTGAATCCTTATGATTATTTAAATAAAAGTGCAATAATATAAAAAGAAAAATAATTTTTAGTTCTCGAAATTAAACGATTAGTTTAGTGAAATGTTACGAAATTCCCTAAAAATATTATATTATCGGTTCAAACAAAGGTTGCTGAAATGAAGATTCCTAAATCTAGAGCGATCCAACACATTACGACATTTAAGCCGCGGCACAAAAAGGTTAAGAGAAAGAAAGAAAATAAAATGTCATTTCCACTTTACCACCCGGAACAAGGAAGAAACGATTTGACATATTTCGCTGTCATAACCAGGCAAAAAAAATTTTTAAAAAATATTAGCTGATAACTTCCCTAAACAAATCACCAAATGAAATGAAGGATCGAATATTAAGTAACTTTTTATACAGAAAGAAAAATTGATCGAAACTTCCGAAAGAAAATGATTGAGGAAAAAATTAAAGAAAAAAACATTTTATTTAAGCTACCTACATACATGTATCCCATTTTAAGAAAGTCATCACAAGTTATAAATCAGATTTTGTATAAAATATATTAGAATAAAAAAAGCAGAAGAATTCTCACTTTGAATTCACGCTACTTATCTTTTCCAAAAGTATTGGACAGATTTTAAGGTAATTATATATTTACATATGATGGCATATTACTGAAAATAGCAAAGCAACTGTTATAATACGCGCCAGCATACATTCTGTTAATTAGAGCAGGAATATATAAAACATCGTTACAAGAGACAGTAAAAAATTAGTTAATATGTGTATATTCCATTCTTACAGCATTCAGAATGGGAATTCATTTTGATAATGAGACTGTTAATGAGTATCAAGGGCATTCCCTTCCTCACCTAAAAAGATATTCTTATCAGTCCCTGGATGGTTCTTTGAGATCAAAGTAGGGTTGTAATTGCCTTTCCAAAAGTATCCCAATAATTTCGATAGAGTTTAAGTTGAGAGATCTAGCTGGGCAATCCCTCCGATAAATACGTTCACTTTCCAGAAATTTAGATTTTTATCACCAAGGTGACCATAAGTCACCTTGGTGATAAATACCAATATGACCATAGCTTTGTCATCCTTAAACATAAAATCAAATCCAAGTGTACTTTTAAAAATGAGCTTAGGTTTCCGAGATATGTTATTCTTATTCTTCATAGAAATTCTAAATGATTTCACAAAAGCATGAACGTATTTGTACCTGTTTAATATTAAGCTATTCAGACCTTTGAAGCATTTCAGCTAAATCTGACTTTCTCGAATTTTGGACATGATAATGATCTTCTACTAATGCCTATTATATTGTCAACTCTCTTTGTATAATTCTTAAAAGACTCTTTAGTGTACAGAAGGGCACTGGAAGCCAACTGACTTCCTCATGTGACCTTCTGAAAATAGAAATCGAAGAAACTTTGTTACTTTGACTACATGAAATTCAAGATACAGATGGAGAGTTGTTGCACTCTTAATAAACTTGACTCTAATAGACATATATCGAATTTCATTCGTCGGCATTGTTCTATCGTCTTATTCCTAGGTTGTTCGATTGTTCTAAGCCTTCTCTCCAAGGATCTGTTTTCATTTCACTTTCTTCATTAAATGTATTTAATACTAGCCATTATAATAATGAATCCTGAGATCTGCATTTGAGATTGCCTTGTTTCAAACCTTGACATAATTCTCCACCTGATTCCATTATCCTCATGTTGTGGGTACCATTTTACCCTGTTTTCATTAAAATTTACCAAATGCTTCCAAAAAATATAGCATGAAAATCACCGCGGGTCGAAGCATCTTCTGCTTACACAGCATTTCCTCTGAACACTTAAACCCACACGCACGCATAAATGCTTACTTAATTAACATCAACAATTTACATCTTTGTTTCAAAGCCCTATTTTTACTTCGAGTTTCACATGGTTTGAAAATTTTGAAATTTTACTGAATATTCAAATTTTCTAAATTCTTAAAACTTGTGGATTTAAATGTTTGATAGTAGATTCCTCATGATAAAATTCTTCTTTCTGTTAATGAGTTACCTTGTGCCGTCTGTTCCCATTATGCAGCTGAATTGCTGATTTAAATATCTTAGATGTAAAAATGGTTTATTATTATTTTTGAAACTAAAACTATATGTCATACATCGGAATTATTTTTCCCATTTACACTATTCATTCCTACGGATTTTACATGGAATGCGGATAATTAACCATAAAATATTATTTAAAATAGTCCTATATATATTTTAACGGAAATGAAAATAAAAATAAACATAAGAGATGAATTAGGCCCTGGTTTTGCCTCAAAAATATTTAATGAATGATTTAGAAAATAAAAGGATGTTACTTAGCTAAAATTTTTTATATTGAACAAAAAAAAAACTAATGTTAAATTTTATGCATTTTGTAAATCTATTCAAGAATGACATCCCTTCCAATATTTCTACGTTTCAAAAGAAAATAATCAAACACATGTCCCTAATATTATTATGAAAATCAATATATATATGAGGGTCACTCTGAAATATTTGAGATACTCCTGGGTTTTTAAAGTTATACATGCAAAATTTTAAAAGTGTTCAAAGTAGTCACCTACAGCATCAATGCACTTTTTTTATAGACGAATTTTCTTTTTCGCCAAACGCCTTCGTGTAGCTTGACAGTGCGACGTTAATATTCACTCACTAGACGAATTTTCTATTTATTTAAATACCTCAAACTATTTATTTCTTGAATTGATGAAAAAATGCATTTATAGCCACATCAACCTCTTCTTCTGAATGAAAACGATGTCCATGTAAATTCTTTTTCATAATTAAAAAATAACCAAAAGTCACACATAGCTAAATGAGGAGAATAAGGTGGATTTTTATCACTTTAATTTATTTTTGTTTAAGAAACTCAAACTGTTAATCCGGCTGCGTGGGAAGATACATTGATATGACGAAGCATCATTCCCCTAACATTCCCTTTTTTGAGAATTTCTGAAAGACATTTAGGGGTATACCAGTTTGCTGTTACTGTCTTTTGTCCTTCCAACTTGATGGCTTAGACCAATCCCATACTTCTGAAGAAAATGGCATATATTACTTTTTCAATCCTCGTTGTATTTTCAGCATTGTCGGCAGGGGATCATCTTCAAAGACCCATGCTTTGTTTTCTTAAAGTGTTGGAAAGTCAAAAATTTGCATGTAAGTTTCACCAAGTTACAATTTTAGAAATTATGTTGTGACCACCATTATTTAACAATTTTAAGGTTTCTTTACTGATTCTGAAACGCTCCTCTCTCTCTCTTTTTGGTGCTCGGTTAAATTATGGGGAACCAACGGCAAACTATTTTTTCATATGTTATTTTTCATGAATAATTTTATCTATGCCTGATGATCCAATATTAAGTCCCTTCTGTAGGTACGTACATCAATTATGATCCATTAAAATTTTTCGTGTGGCGGACACATTATCCGGGATTATTGCCGACCTCGGCCTTCCTGTGTGTTCTTCATCCTGAAGAGAATTGCGACCACTGCAGAGTTCTTTAAACCATCTGAAAACAGTAGCAGGACTTGGAGATTTATCATCAAACGCTAATTGCAGCTTTTGAATGAATTCCTGTTGATTTAATTCATCTTTAAAATCATAGAAAATCATAGCACGATGATGTTCTCGCGTCAACTTCATTTTCTCTTCTGTCTAAAATTTATTCTACGCTAAATAATTTGAAGTAAGTCATTAAAAATTATTCTGCTGTGTTAAAATAATTTGTATTTTCAAATTAAACGATTGATTTTCTTTTGTAATTTTTCGTTCTGCCCGTATTGCAAGAATTTCAGAGTTACCCCGTATATATATATATATATATATATATATATATATAAAGAGTTCGATTCATACCGCTTAAGACAGATATAAAAAAGCTATATCCCATGTTTCTCAAAGATCAGTTTTAACCATCGTGCGTGTGCATGTAAGTAATTAAATTTGAAATTGTCATACATATAATGAAGTAGAAATCTAACACAACAGAATAGGTCAAATAGATAATTATAGTGGCATTTAATCGTATGTAATAGACTTAAACGTAGCTTTAAGGCTAATCACATTCCCCTTATTGTTGTCTATACCACGTTGGCCATCTGTTCTAACACAAAAACTGGAGATTGCCTGCTGTGACTGAAACGCAAAAGATGATTTTTAATTTCCTTTTTGGAGATCATCGATAATATATATTTTTCAAAAAACATTTATCTTCCACGCACAATGTGCTAAATCTATTAGACCTTTCACGCTTTAAGCGCAGTTGATATTTGTCTGCATCAAACAATATCCATCGGAGATTTTTAAAACTCTTCAGTATTTAGACATGAAAATTTTTCGTTGATCAAATAATTAAAATATTTCTGAGACTAATAGCATTCTAGAATGTACTAGAAACTGTCATCCAGGCTTGATGAGAGCAATAAATATCGTCAAAGTTCTTATCGAAATCTTTGTAGAAAGAAGTGTTACAGAGATGAACATGATCAAAATCACAAGGTGGAATGAAGTAAACGAAGACATTTCGACCAAATAGCTTTCGAAGAATGCTTCTACCGGATAGCAATTGAGGAATGATCATTTTCTTTTAAAATTACTAAAGCTTCAGAGGTACTTTAAGGTAAAAGCACTGCTGATTTGTGATGCTCATGACGGCCATGGATGAATTCTGCTTACCGACTGGAAAATGTTTGACTTTATAAAATGTTTCAACCGCCAAAATAGCTGTGTATGTACAATATACCCAAAAGTGAAAGGGAAGAAAAAGCGTGCATAGAGTTCATCATCCGATTTCCTTAATTGTTTGGTGGGGGTAGCATGTATGAAAGAGTCACTAAAATTCCTTTTTGCTATGAATGGGTGAAACCCACAGTAAAAGTTATTGAGACACTATTTTAGGACCAATAAAGAAGCCCTTGAATGCAAACGGTTGTACTTTGTCCCTTCTTATAAAGTGAAGACGACCCTGTGGATGTTGAAAGATAATATGCTCCACTTCATAAAACGCAAGGATAGCCTTTCCATTTATCAAAATTTAAGTCACAATAGGTCTATTGCATGATAGCATCCCCCGTTTGGTAGGGGATCCTGATTGCTTTGAAAATTATAAGAGTTTCTGCAATATAAAATGTAAAATCCAGGAAACCCATTTGATTTTTTAGAGGTAATTTGCAATAAAGAAACAAAAAGTATAGGTTTTATTGTTCAAAAATATCCAAATCTTAAGAACAACACAAATATTTTACGGGTAGGGGTGTATGTTATTTTATTCTAAGCAAAACGTAAGTTTTAAACTAATAGACACCTGGTATATTCTCAACATAACAAGTATTAAAACATACCTTTCTTACTCTATGGTATGAGGTGCAATAAAAAGTAGTAAATCAGTAATTAGATTCCTACTTGCAATATAATTTTTAATGATTTTTTAGCTAAAATTACTGAACTTGGCTTAAAGAATTTTACTTGTACTTTTTTTAAAGTAGCACGGAATGCAATATAATAATATTTTGAGAGCTAATAGTAGGTACTTTTTTCTCGTACAGCTGTGAATGGCTGGATGTTTCCATTAACTTTTCTACTGAGGATAAGTTGTCATTTAATGAGCAAAAATAATATCATTTTGCTATTATTGCTTATATTATTAGTATATTACTAAGTTTTGAGGTTAAAACTCTGATGAATAAAGAGTATTTAAAGAATTTATTGTAATACCAGGACATCAGGACAGAAAAGAGGTTAAAATAATGCATACTGTTCATCGTATGTGGGCACAACCTATAATTATTAAAATTAAATTGTAAGTAATATATTTTTCCCACACATATTGAAATAAGTATATTATTAAGTATATTTGTACAAGAATGAACACAGAGAGTTCTTGTCTTCATTGAACTAAACAATACTTTGGACATATTATAAAAATGGAGACATTTGTCATTTTAATGTTTGGAGACTTTTAAACTACTGTATGTTTTATGCAATTTTAAAAAAGCTAGTACAAAAAAAACCCCTTTAAAGTACATTTTTGAAAGAAGGAAAACACACACACACATGCTCTTTACAATATTTAAACTCCAGAAAGCTATTGAACCCGACTGGGTGGCGTGGTTATTTTGCCGCTGGCCTTTTTCACTCAAGGATGTGGTTTCAACCCCAGCACAAGTCGGTGGATTTTCTTGATGCAAAAAATCAATTGAGGACATGTGGTATGATTATATTGCATGTAAAGGTTCCCTAGAGAGTACTTGTTTGGCTTGGGTGCTCCCGTATAATTTAAATCGCAGTACAGGTTTGCGTCGTCAAAGCTCAGGTGCCTTCCTCTAGGGAGGAAACTGGACGTCAATATTACCTACGGTGATTGTTATTCGCCTATGGGGTGCCGCACTAAAAAAGAGATACCAGATTCCGGGGCAGATACTAGGTCTGCAATGCTAAAACACCAAACTGCAGATCATTAGAAATAAAAAAAAGCTATTGAATACTTAATTGTTGTAAATTAGAGACCGGGTGGTCTGAGTAGGTGGAGCTTAGTTGACACCCTGCTCAGAACCCACATGGTCTATATCGATAGAAACCATATGTAACCGATTCTGTCTCAGTTGGAATCTTGAACTTGGCTTCAGCATAACTAGATGGGCTGATGTTTTCTTGTATTTTCTTGGCTTCAGCGTACTAGATTTCCGTTGTTTACTAGCATTTTTATTTTGAATACTGGAATTCTCTTTGGTTTCAGTCAAATTAATGTAAGGGTTTAATTTGTTAAAGATTGTTAAGTTTATTGTTGAAAGTTATTGTTACCAATAAATCCAGGAAAGACATTCTAGGACTCCATAATATTATTATTACTATTATTTGATAACACCACACACACGCAACCGGTATTCATCATAATAACTATTGACATCTTAATGAATGAAATTGAGATATGAAAATATTGACAGTCACATTCGAAGTAGAAAAGGAAATCTAGAATATTAAGTTTTAAAATATATTAATGACACACAATTTTTAACAAATGCAAACCGTTTCCGTTTATAAAATATTCTCCATAGCCGAAATATCAAATTTATTTCTTGCATTTTAATTTAAAAATTTTCCAATTCAGGTCTCAATTTTGCACTCAAATTAGTTATGACATTTATCATTTTAAATGACATTAAACTTTATTACTCAGAATATCATAATATGAACCTGTTTTAACTAATTTGATGATATGATTAAGTAAACCTTTGAAATTGAATAGAACGAAATTTTTATCCATTCGCTGAATACTTCATTGATATTCGAATGAAATAATGAATTCTTGAAAGTTGAATTAATTGAAAAAAATGCAAATCCATTTAGAAGTAAGCGGGGATATTTCTAAGAGGAATGAAAATGCTGCGCAATTAATTAGAGATGCTGAGAATGCTGAATACAGGACTAGAGATTCAAAAAAAAATACTTATTTCTTTAAATGGGGACATGGGCATTTCAATTCAAATTAGTTTTCAGTATAGATCATTAATTCAAAATAATTTGCATGTTTTTGTTACATTCACTGTATATTAAAGATATGTTGGTGTTAAATATAGGAATTCTATTAAAAATTATTTTTAATAGAAAAAATAAAATTGGGGATGATATAGAAATAATCCGTAGTTTAATAAGTTTAAGTAAACATGTGAAACCATTTTTAGTGTCCAGTGGTCATGGTGGAAATTTAATAAATGTAAAGGTAGAATGTATATAACGAAATGATAAAATTTAAATTAAAACCGACGATGGGGATTACAAAATGTATGCTACAACAACTCGCAATTTTATAGAGGAAAAGTTAAGATAATTAAATAATCTTATTAAGATCTTTATATCAATAAAAAATGTTTTAGATTTATTAAATATTAAAATATTTTTTAAGCTTCTAGTGTTTTATCTTACATTCATTCCAAAAATTCATTTAGCAATAAAATTTTATATATATCATACTATAAATTACAATTTATAAATTAGTTTCTTTTACATCAGAATTTTATTGTAAAAAGTTGTAATGAACTATATTCAATGCAATAACTGTAATAGTTAATTCCTGTTTATTTTTTAAAGTATACCTCATTTAATCGATAAATGTATTTCTAAAATATGAAATATATTATTACATAAGAAAAAAAATGTTCCGGATTTCATAAATGAATTTCGGAAAACCAAATTAATTTAAAGTTCATAGAATTACATATTCTTACAAGTTCACTAAATTTCACATAGCCTACTTACTCTAAAAACCATTATAAGAAATTTTAATATTTTTAGTAAATCAATTTCTTTAATAAGTAAAAAAAAACTGTTATTTAGTTAAAAGTGGTACATTTTATAACACATTCTTTTTATTTATTTTTTTCATTGATTACTACATCAGCATTTCGTAGGTAATTGAATACTTCCCTTTCATAAGAAGTAGTTATAAAAATTATTTCCTAATGAATCCTTTCAGTTGAACTACTGATACCACAAATTAATGAGATAAAATTATACTTCCAAATGTGGCATGCTGAACATGACAGTATTCATTAAACTTGTCACGAAAAATGTAGCAATACGTATTTATAATAATAATTAATTGCTTATGAAATAATCATTTGTTTTCTGTGTTTTGATATCCAGCATATCAACAGAATAAATTAAGAAGACCCCGAATAATATCACGTTCCCATGCTGACTAAAACTACTTAATATGTATCATAAAAAATGTTCCATTTCAGCATGTATCAAATTCGAAATACCGAAAATAGAATTAAATGAGTTTACAGAGTACCTATCAGATAGCAGCTTAATATCATATTTAGATTATATGTGCGAGATTTTATTTTTTGCAGATAATTTTTTGTAATATATTTTATAACAATGTATTTCAGGTGATTTTGGATTCCTAAATAATGTTTTGCAATTTATTAATTTTAAATTAGATTAGTAGTTTTTTTTGTTTTATTTTAAATTTAGTTTTTGAAATAGTAGATTGATTATTTCAATCAATGATTCATAAATGAGATAGAGTGAATACTGTTAGACATGATGTTAGGAAAAGACATATAGTTATATATTTTTTTATTATTTTTTGAATATACTTATTTTCTTAAAAACATTAATGCATCTGTTTTTAATATGAATAAAGTAGCTTTTGAAGATTTGCTAAAATGAAGCACATTTGGTTGAGTTTCTCTAATTTCGTTAATATTCAATACTAATATTTTTTAAAGCTTTATTTAATCAATTTATTCGAAAAGGGAATGACCTTAACTTTATTTTTTATGCTCATTTTCTCTTTTGTATTTCGCAATATATATTTACTGTAACAATACAAATATTTGTTTATTATCGATATTTACTAAGTGTGCCACTGATAATAAACCATCTCGTTCTAGTGGTTTTTTTATATAAATTACAATAAAATTACAAACTAGATTATTGAATAACAGTAAAAATTTCTAAGTTTTTTTTACACATCGAAGTTGAAAATATGCTTCATAAATGTAATTTAAAATGAAAAAATAAGAAATGTGCTTTGTACTTTAATTTACGAAGCAATATTGCAGCTGATACACCAAACACTTCAAATCAAATTTAGTAGCTCAGAGTTTATACACAAAATGTTATTTTAATCTACGTAATTGGCATTTTATTTTAAAATGAAATAAATGTCAGTTTAATACTATTCTTTTCAGAATAAATTATTTCCTACAAAGAAATACATTCCAAATGGTTACAAATTAACGCATACATGTATTTTTACAGTTATCAGTGTATATCAGTCTAATATAATTTTTTTTAAAAAGAAGTAATCCTTAATAAAAGTTAAATATTTTTAAAACTTTACATTTTTAATTATTTTATTTAGATTTTTTTAATTTGAAAATATATGTATTTTCATACGTGAAGTAAATAATTGATTTACTTATTTTTTCTCCCTTCATTTATCCTTACTGCTTTTTAACTCGTATTTTTTACTATTTCAGGAAAATAATTGCATATAAAAAATTTATAACATTTTTTCTATTAAAAGTTCAATTCAAAATATAAATAATCAATATTATAAAGAAAGGTATAAAACATATTTATGTATATAATTTAAAACTTTGTGTGCAATATAAAATAACAAATATAAAAGAAAGTTTCATTTACTAACTCGTTTCAACAGATTTCTTACCTTAGGAAAAGACAAAACTGAGAAGCCAGAGAATAAACAGAACAAAGACAGAAAATTCTTAGCTATTGATCTTCGTGGAATGGATAGATTATAGTATAAAGAAGGAAATTTCATCTGCTTTAAGGCGGATTTTGTTTTGAAGACAGCTCCTATTTTCCGGTTCAAAGGTCACATGTATTGGATATTTGGAATGTCTCCGAGTTTATTTTTTAAGCCTCAACACTACTGAATGTCTACAAATTTCAACAATGAAACGTGACATTACTTGAATGGAAGTTCTTACAATGACTAAACCAGATGGGTTAAGCTACTTTTATTTCTTTTATCTCACAAAATGTATCCAACTTTATAGGATATGTCCTACTTCGTAAGATATATCCTACTACTTTTAAACTAAACATAGATACCCTTCTCGAAGTTAAGGCTCCTTCGTTTTAAGCAGTAATTCTCTTAAAACTTTCACAACGACATGATTGACAAATACATATTAGATTCCTTTAACTCTTATTCAGAGACAAGGCTCTAAAAATCAAATTTGTACTTACCAATGTTTAGCTTCTTAGGTTTCAGTTTCTGTAACTATTAACGGGACTTTTTTTAAGCAAAACAAACACATAATATTTTTCTAAAACTTGAACCCTCAAAATTCTGAGTGTGTAACTATATCTGATGTTAAAAAATTTAATTAATTGTGGCTTCCAACTTAACAATAAATTAATCAACATAACATTAAAAATTAATTCCTTTATCAAAATAAATTCAAGTTTTGTATATTTAAGTCCTGAGGATGGCTGTTGATAGGCAAAGTCTTTAGTAAAATATTTTAATACAGCATGTAAGTGTGCAGAGAAAAAACATTTCAGATATTTAAAATTTAGATTTACTGTGAATAATATATTTAAGGTAAATCCAATATTTAGATGTACAACAAAAATTTGTTAATAATGCTACACCTCAAACCACCTCTTTTAGAAACGTCCTAATTTTACTCGTTACACTACGCATTTATCATTTCAGAAATATAATTAAAAAAACAATTTTCTTATTTATGAAACAACTGTCAATATATTATGAAAAATATTGCATATTTGTTATTGTCAGTGATTTATATGCATGTTCAAATTTAAGTTCGATCAAAACTCAGAATATGATTGCTTAAGTTAATTCGAAGTACTAATATTAAGTTTAAAAGAAAAAATAATTTAATTCAGTATTTTCAAGGAAAACAGGAAAATATTTACTTTTTTTTTTTTTTTTTGCATACAATTTCTGAAAATGAACTCATGACAATTTTAATTTTTTTCTACAATTTTCAATTTTAAAACTAATAAACTTTAACTATTAAGTGAAACAAGAAAAAACTCAGAATCGATGGCATTTTTTATGCGTACAAAATATCTTAAGATAGAATTTAAAGTTAACAATCGTTCCCAGATTTACTATATCATACGAGAATCTATCATGGCAGAACTTTCTAATGATGCATCGTCTCATCTTAATATCTTCATCATTTACTTCCTTATCCTGTCAAATTTAAAACCACACAATTAACTTTTAGTCAAAGTTCACTTTTCAGATCATTACTCGGTCTGTAATTGGTTCCTCCTTCCTTTAATTTTTTTTTTTCGGATCATCACTTTTCCCCATCTAATAAATAAAAAATGTGGATTTTTATTGCGTAATGCATGTTAACAATGCAACATTTAAAGCCATATATTTTTGATATTATTTTCCTTTACTCCGAAACAAAACGTGTTTTTTTTTAATTTAACATAACTTTGTAATGAAATTTCATGGATAATTCTCTTCACTAACTTCTACGGCTATTTTACTACCATGTTCGATACAAGAACCTTGTCTTGTGATGTATGCACATAAAAATTACTATTTAAGCAGAAGTGTGGTGTAAATAAGAAGAATGAGCGTTTTTTTTAACGCCCTGAAGCCACAGGAGGGCTATTGGCGACGGACCTCGTAACTTTTAACCATGATGAAGTTACGGGGACGATACCTGAGTTGACCAAACCCCCTTATCTCTCTTAGCTTCCGCATCATCTCCTTTACATGGAGATTATGTAATGAGGAAAAATAGACAAGAAACATGAGAAAAAATAGAAAAAGGGTACTGAGTTGTAGAAGCCTTTCTGGAAAATTGGAGCAATTTTACCGGAACGTTAATTACCTAAATCATACTGTTTAAGAGATCATACACTAAGTTTGTATTACAATAATTCTTCTTTGTTTCAAAGGAGTTAAGCAAAACGGCTCCCACATTTAATTTATTTTGATATTGGTTATTGAAAGATTTAATAAATTGCTTGAATACTAAAATGGACTTGAATAAAACCTCTCTTACTATAAACGAAGTAAGTCCGTCACAACACAGATGATATAATATGAAGTAAAAAGAACAATAAGAAAAGAATAACAATTATTTAAAGCTTCAAAATAACATGCAAATAATAGAGTAGAAGTATCTCATACACTTTATTTAGTCGAATTAAATGAATTTCGTTAAAAGGACAGAAGTCCATGGACTTTAAAAATTTCAAATTAATTATAAATATGTGAAACAAAGCTTAAAGAGTCTTAGTCCAAAGAATAGCCAGCCCAAATTTAAAATATATTTTTTTTCCAAACATTTAAACATTCAAACCTGCTGTAGAAAATAATTTCAAGAATATTTTTATTGATTATTATTTGATAATTATAGCATCATTTTAAGTCAGGAAATGTATCCTTGCATCTCTTTCTTTTCTGTGAAAAATAATTTCTTTTTTTTTAAAGAAAAATAAAAATTGTAAATACTTTTTGATTTTCGAACTTCAGAAAAATCCCCGAATTATAACAAAACGCAATTAAAAAAATATATCATTACGTCCTAAAGAAGTTTTACATTTCCCGATTACTTCAAAGCTTTCCAAACTCGATTTTAAAACTTATTCAACAGTTCATTAAAATCCGAATAATAGTAGTAGGCTCAATCATCCTCATTCCTGTCAGAAATTAAATTCATTATTCCAAAGCCGCGGGGATATCACCGTCGTTTTTAGGCGAGTGAACAAGTAACGGCCATTAATTTTAAGAAAACTCATTACGACTCATTTTCAATTAATTAAATAATAGTGCAACGTTTCTTATAAAAAGTAATGGACGAATAAGAAAAAAAGCTTGCCATTTTGTGATCTTTCATTAATTATTAAAATAATTTACTTAAGTTTTACAAAATAATTAAAATTGTATAATTAGGAAAAATAAAACTTACGTTACGAATTTTTATACTAAAACATTTCCCTGGGCGTATGTTTGAATGCATGTGTTGTATAATTTGTATTTAACATCAGATTTCAAGAAACAAAATTCATTAAGAAAAATATTTCTCAAGATAATTTTTGAAAGTACAGTTTTAATTTAATTAAAACACTTTCATATCAAAAATTTAATTTAATACCCTTAATTTTAAAAAAAAAAGATGGTTTTAATTTTTTTTATAATTATTATAATAATCAGTCCAGTTACATTGTAAATTGTGATTAACCCTTGAGGAACTAAAATGCAAGCTTTGATTTTGATTTCTGTTTATTTTAAGAACAAATATATTCTGCTTAATATATTCATTAAAACATTTTTCGTAAACAAACTGTCTAATTTCCCATTCTTTTTAAAGTTAAAATGCTTAAAGTATGATATTTTATGAATGTATAATTAAAAATTTGTTTATTATATATCTATTAGAAAAGTTTTCAGTAAATTTGTCATATTAATTAGCATTTTTTTTCAATATTTCTTTTAAATTTACCCGTATCATAAATTAAATTGCAGGTACTTAATACGAGGAATAGTTTTGTGTAATTAAGGAAAATGTATATCTTATATATCTTATATTTAAAAGCAAGTATTTAATAAGTGGTAAATAGATATGTTAACCAAAATCCTAAGATTTAAATATAAATCAAGTTAAGAAAATGCATGGGAAAAAGTAACATTACATAAAAAAAATTGCTTTTATTTTTCTCATGACTGATGGAACCTGTACCATTAAAACAATTTCCTACAAAATAGTATTTTACAGTACATGAAGATGTATAAAAATGGTACAATATATTTCATACCGCATAAAGAATGAAATATTTCTAAGAATTTTTTCCACGTTAATTCATATTTATTGTATATATGTGTATTTCTCTCCTTAATTGTTTTTTCTCTGCCCACAATAATATATGTCACAGTATTTGCTTTAGTGTAACTGATATTCAGGATTTATATGATCAAATAATCAAGTTATCGTAGATTATTCGCTTTTAGAATATTTTTCTCATTTCGTTTTAGATCAGCAGTCATACAATTCCATTTAATCGCCACGAAACGTTTTAACTATTTATTTTATACATTAATGTATTATTAACAATAAATCTATTATAAAATGTTAAAAGATTGGTTTATTGTAAGCTAAATATAATTCAAGACATTAATAATATATTCAAAGCATTTATTATTATAGTTTTATCCCCCTAAGGTTAACCTTTTTTGTATTATTCATGTATAAACCTCTCTTTCATAAATCTAAATCTATTTATCTTACACTCATGTCCATAAATTAAGGATAATTCAGAATCACACAGAAATTGAACTCTAAAATAAAAATTTCACCTGTAGAATTATCACACACATCTTGAAGAAGAATATGCAATTTACAGGACACCACCACATGACGTGGATAGTACGTCACAATGACGAAAGTGTAAGAGAGGGATATATAAGGAATGTTGCAACGAAGTAAAATTTTCACAAGCGCTTTAAAAGCCTTTCAGTGCAATACCCGCATAGTTATGCACAAAGGAAACATTTGGAGGTTTTTTTACGTGGTAGAATTATCGGACGACTGGAATGTGGACGTATGCAGCTGGAAGTATCCGAGGAACTTGGAATCGCCCAGAGTGTCATCTCCAGGTTTTGGCAACGATTCCAAGATGATGGTAATGTGAGTAGATGTTACAGCATAGGTCGCCCCCGAGTTAAAACACTAAATGAGGACCGGTATTTGGCAGTTACTGCCAAAAGAAACAGACGGAGCACAGCATCAGACCTATCTAGTCAGCTCTCTACAGCTACCGGTACAACAGTTTCAAGGCAAACCGTGTACAGACGCTTAGGGCACATTGGTCTATATGCTCGTAGGCCTGTCAGATGTGTTCCCCTTACCGCAACTCACTGTCGCCGGCGATTAACTGGAGTAGAGAGCATACATTGTGCACACCGCAACAGTGGTCTTGTGTGATGTTTCCGGACGAGTCCAGGTTTAGTTTGCAGTCTAATTCTCGCCGGACTTTCATATGGAGAGAGCCAGGTACCCGTTACCACCAAGAGAACACCATTCAACGACACTGTTATGGTGGTGCAGGATGGCTCGTTTGGGGAGGAATTATTCTTGGTTCCAGAACTGACCTGCATGTTCAGAGTGTAACGATGACAGGCCACATCTATCGGGATGTCATTCTGGAACAACATGTACGTTTGTTTCGTGGTGCCATGGGTGCTGAATTTCTGTTTATGGATGACAACGCCCGTCCTCACCGTGCAAGCATTCTAGACGAATGCCTTCAATCGGAGGATATCACCCGTATGGATTATCCAGCATACTCACCGGACGTGAATCCAATAGAGCATGTGTGGGATATGCTTGGCCGACGAATTGCAGCCCGTCAACCCCCTCCCACATGTCTACCGGAACTTCGGAGGGCATTGCTTGATGAGTGGTGTAATATTCCCCAAGATCAGATTGATAATTTGATACTCGTCCGGGAGACATACTCCGTATTAACCATCATACTAACCATGTTATTCTGTTTTTTGTAAATAGGTTCTTTTTTGAAGTTTGCTCCAGGGAGTAAAAATCGCAATTTTTATTAATTATGTCAAACATATAGCATCTTTTTTGCTATTTATCTTTTGTTTAATAAATAGATTTTAAAAGTAAGTCAAATTTTGTTTTGCTTCTGTGTCTTTCTTTGCCTGTGAACTTCATTATCCTTAATTTATGGAGATGAGTGCATTTTGTCACTCAATATAGTTCAAAATCTCAGGGAAAGAACTATTATTATATGTATACTGATATATTGCTGAAGTATATTTAAAGACACTATTAAAACATAAAATTCTTAGTTAAAAGTTCAATCATATTTTTGTGCTCTTTAACTCAGCGTTTCTCAAACTGTAGAGCGCGCCCCCCTTGGGGGCGTGATAACTCTACGAGGGGAGCGTGAGCATATTGAAAAGTATAAAACTAACGATTATTTAAGAAAATTACTAATTTACTGAAAAAATAACAAAATACATTCTGACATAATAAAAAAATAAGAGACATATTTATACTGATATAATGCACTGACGATTTTATCAGTACTGCGCAATGCATTTTATAATTAATTTAGCAATAATAAGTTAAGAACAAGTTTAATAATTTCTACTAACCCATGATCTTGTCATATACCAAATTATATACAAAAATCAACACTTTCTTGATAATTTGTACATTTTATAATTATTCCCTTGGCTGGTGATTAAAAGTTATGCAATCCGCTCCCCAATGCCACCATTTTACAAGTAGGCGTGCGTATGTGATGTATTGGGGAGGAGGGAAGAAAACGAATAAATAAGTAAATCCTCTCAAATAAACAAATCTTCACAAACACTGTCAAGTCCCATTTATTGCATTTCATTGTCTTCGGAATAATTTTATGAATAGAAGTGCACAGAAAAGATCTTGCTTCAGAAACACGCATATATACATTCAGTGGAAATAACACTTTGGCTGATCGAGACGTTTATGAGGTTTAAGTCGTATTGTAGTGTTAGAATCAAAGTATAGTATTGTTGAATTCAATACATTATTATTGTTTGGAGGGCGCGATGAAAACTATGATTGAATATTGGGTCACAAACATTGGAAGTTTGAGAAGCACTGCTTTAACTAATAATTTATCTGCAAAAATAAATATGTAACATATAATCTAAATATATGACATAAATTTATTTCCGGTTTAATTTTTTCCAAGAATGATAAAATAAATACTAATTGGTTTTTATTCTTCACAAAAATGACTTAAAGGCCGTTCCTGAATATGACTAATTACATAACCATTTGATTTACATTTTAAGAAAATGCGAGCTACTTTTTTTTGTCACTTTCGTTCTTCCGTGAAAGATATATTACTTTTCTGATCTAAATATTATGCAAAAAAAGAAGAAAAAGTCTGAAATCAAGAGATCATTTAAATTGTCTTTCATGTGTGCATGCCTTATTTTCTTTTGGATATATACAGAGTATATCAGTACAACGGTTGCAAACTTCCAGGGCAGATATAGTACACTTTTACAACAAGAAATCACATCAAAATACATGGTAGTGAAGGCTTTCCTGAAGCAGTAGTGACGGCACGAAACACAAAAAAGACAGGCCACAAATAATAGGAAAAAACATATCTATTATCCTTAAAACAGCAGACAATTAAGAAAAAAGTAGCATTAAAAGGCCAATGGGGGTGCACGTCTTTATTACGCAGGATCTGCCAGGCAGTCATATGGGAAATTCCTAAATCACTGGCGATAGTCCACATACAGGTACCGGAAATATTCTGTATCAGATCCATCAGTCTTCTTGTTGTTTGGAGTTCTCTGGTACAAGCGTGCAAAGAAGGTTTGGTTGAGAGTTTTCCCCTCGAGATGTATACCCGCGTGTGGTTCATCCATTGCAATCGGAAGTTCAGCGTTCGTGTAACGTTCCATCCTACAACTTTGTCGGTAGACAAATTGAAACATCATAGCCAGCTCGTCAGCCAAAACCGTACGTGCATCTACATGGTCTTCTAATATTTCGATTTACTTACGGTCATTTATCGCGTGCACCGACAAAAATCCTTCCCAGCATTTTTGCTGAACTGTCCTTATTTCTTATCATATACTCAAAATACTGAACATGTTTCCTCCTGCTATTCTTATGTAGTAACTACCACACAACTGAAGGCTTTCCAACAATACATTCCCATGTGATTTCACATCGTCTACGTATATTCTATCTGTCCTGAAAGCTTGTATAACCGATACATACTGCATTATATAACATATTGAAAAATAGCACATTTACAATGCTCAAATATTACATCAACCCGGGAGCAGGTGGAACTTGATTCTAACGTTAATGGTCACGCGGGGTGACTGAGCCACCAAAACATTTTTTTATAATTATATTTTATTGTACATGACAAAAATAGCGATTCTAGTGAATAATTTAATTAAAAGATAGGATACTTATCTACTCTTGAAAACTATTCAATTTTTCTTTGAAAGTTTGAGATGAAATATCAACCAAACTGATATCAACCAAATTGAACCAAAACAATTTTCGCTAATATTACAGGAATGCAATTTGTTGGCAAAACTCTCTTATTTAGTTCAAGTTATAGTAGTTTTATTGTCCTTTGATGATCGTGAAATAGCATTTTAAACTTTTTCTTACTTGTGTTTTTTACAGGACCAAACGTATCTTGTGGTACACTTATGGCTTCATATTTTTCTTGATTGATTTCTTAAGCAAGCATTTGAAATTTTTCCTTTCAACTCAAACGTTTCATGTGTGTGTTCATCGCTTTTCTCAAATTTACTATCGCTACCAGGATTAATATGCATTATTTCAGCTGGTTGTTCTATTGCTTGATCAGTGGCAACTTCCTTCATTAGAGATCACAGATGCCCATTTCTTTTTTTTATGTTCCGCCCATTTACATTTAAAAACCATAACAATTCATACAACACAGCAATTAAAGCCACAAGGTTAATCATTTGTAATACTTAACAATTTTCCAAGAATATGCAATTTCGTGAGCTTGGGGTGATTCAGTGCCCAGCGTGCCTTCTCCTGGTTTAATAAAGCGCGAAAAACATGTAACAAATACCGGGTGGGCAAAAAGTCTGTATAAACTTTAAAAGTTTATAAAACCCGGGAAATTAAAATAAAAAATGGTTTACAGGTTTAACATCGATAAGTCACGGGATTTTTTTTTAAGATAAGAAAAAAAAACCTGTCGACAGATGGCGCTCGTGCAAACAACTGAGTTGGAAAAATGCAAATGAGACAGGTGATTTCAAATACTGATACTCTTGATCAAGATCTAATTCTCCGTTTCATGCCAACTAAGTGAACAAGGATGCTGAGCGAGAAAGACAAAGCTTCGTTTGTAAAGCTGTTTTTCATGAACAAGGAACAGCGACTCTTTCATCTTTAAAAAGTTGCATTTAATAAAAATATACCTTTTAATCGAATGGCCTCGACAGATTTAACGTCCATCAGCCACTCTATACGGTTAGTCTTCAGTGGCTCTAAAGCTCGAACTCATGACACATCGGCCACGAGTACGTAATCATAAACTCTGAATTTGTAGCATGTCAATAGCTAATCACGTGAAGCATACAAAAGCAAATACGTGTCAAATACATAAAATGCTTTTGATATTGACCACATTGTGTTTGAATTTTCACTAAAAGAGAGATAAATTAAACCTAAATGAAAAATGTGTGTTCCTTACTTATTAAGGTTCGCTTAATAAAGCTGGAAAGGTAAAACTGAATAAAATTACAAAATGTTACAATTTTTATTTTTATTTATTTATTTATTTTTTATTTTCGCATTATGCACGAACAATTTTTTTTCTATCTAAAACTTAACATTTAGGACAAAAATTTTATGACATTGGTAAGTTAAATAATTATTATAAAATTGACAAAAATAATAACATTTCAACATTTTTCAAGATTTTATGTGCTTTGCGCAAGCAAATCACCCCAACCTCGTTTTTTCCCCTTTCCCAAGAAAAAAAAACACCTTTTTCTTTTTTTCATGATATAACGATGGAAAAAGAAAAAAAATTCTCCCCAATCTACCGTAGAAAAAAACGTGACTGAATATTTTTTAGGGTACGTGAGATCTAACTTGTCAAAATTTAATGCCACATGAAACTGCGACACTTTGTAAAGCAAAAATTGATTCACAGAATATTGAGAGTTATCCCATGAATTTGAACATCAATTAATTTGTATTCATTATGAACCTTAAGTTATTTAATTAGTTCCATACTTCAAAATCTTTCACATCGCTGCTTCCTTATTTTATCGACTTACGAGTATTATTTAAACAATAATAATGTTCATTGTTGTGCACCACTGCGTTCATAATGATATAAACCAAATTAATTGTAATAAATAAATGTTTGATTGTTTTTTAATTTCCTTCTTGGAAACTAAAACGATATTTTATCATGTTAGAAGAATTATATTGTTTGATTTATTTTAAAATTTTAAATGAACTTGGCCATATAATAAAAATATGTAAACATAATTTTATATATATGAATGCCAGAAGCTTGATACTGGGCAAACTAAGCTGTAGGTGAATTAAATTTCTTTTTAATTGCAAAAATTTTTGACATTAGTAAACTGTACTAGTAAAATGAAGTGTGGTTTAAATGATGTATAGCAAAAACGAAAAAAGGACCCGAACGCTTAAAACTTAATAAGCTAAAACTACAAAAAAAATATATGTGCATCTTTAAGGGAATTTTTCGAAATTCGTAGTAGATTTTTTTAAAAATTGAATTTAGAATATATTATCTAGCAATATGACATCGCGCATGATGTCAAATCTATCTTTGAATGTAACAAAATATTTCTCACGTATCCTTAATATGGTTACATGTTGTCATTTTCAAATTTTATCGTCAGATTAATTTATTTGCTATTTGAATCAGAATTATAATACTTTTTCGAATGGAGAATACAAAAAAAGTAATTTTTCTTTCTTTTTGCAGCTGTTATATATCAGTTCTGGCAAAATAACTTTCGTTTAAAGTGCTGATTTTGGTTTTTGTGGGGAGCGTTAACCGAATAGTCATGCTCTTGAGCTCATGGCATCATGATCAGTTTCAGTTATGGTGCTACTATAAAGACCCACCATGAATAAGGTCAGATGCGCACAATATATGTCAAGTCTCAAATTTCTGTTGGTAGAAATTAGAAGCTTGGCAAGATACGTACACCACAGAAAATTTAAGAATTCAATTGAATACCATTTGAGATATTCAGAGAATGTAGTTACAAGAAAAAAATCAACAATACAATGTTTTACTTCTAGCTCTGTACTCTCTGTAAAGCTGTTGTACTCTTAGATATTGGCTTGTAGATTTGGTGAATGTCCTCCTGGGATTGCATGCCCCGCACTATTTAGATCTGTACATTCCAGGGACAGT
Source organism: Trichonephila clavata (assembly GCA_019973975.1). Taxonomy (NCBI): domain Eukaryota; kingdom Metazoa; phylum Arthropoda; class Arachnida; order Araneae; family Nephilidae; genus Trichonephila; species Trichonephila clavata. The sequence goes on along the minus strand of BMAO01028218.1, from coordinate 98,111 downwards.
CGGAGAATACCTAGTCATCGAAGTTCAAAATTGTCTTAAGTGTCGTAAAAGACAAACAGCAAAAAAAAAATGGGGCTTGTACAACCAAAAATTATCCTGTTGAAAAGCAGGTACAGGGACTCGTGAAAGAAAAGACAAGACTACGAGAAACAGAATCTCGTCAACGATGTGCCATATTGTAAGGATGTCACCGATGACATCCATGGGAGTCCGGTGATAAAATGTAAATGTGACTCAGATCGTAATCCCTGATTGTCGAGCTGTCTGACTGACAACAATTATATGAGTATGCAGTGCTGCCATGGCTTTTTCAGAAATGTCTTTAATGAGCAATGAAAATATAACTTTACACTGAAAATAATTTTACTGTGGTACATGAATTTCAGGTTTAAAGTGCCGGGCAAGTCAGTGATAGTGTGCAACATTGGGGAGTAGATGGTGCAATAGTCTTTGTGACCTAAGCCTCATTTCGCTAAGTCGGTTATCGATGATCATTGCAATAAATAATGTCCAAGCTAGAAGTTGAATTGTTGTTAAAGTCGTATCTGTGGCTTTGAGCACCGATCCTACGACAATTCTGCCCTCGCTTTCGGTCGACCACTATGATCTTGACCATCTGTTCGGTCATAGTTCTGCAACCACTCCTAAAAGAATTGTCGAGTGTTAGTATTGTTCAGGAAAATATCAAGTCATCCTCCTGTGATTTGACTGTCCAGGTTTCCTTAGACTAATTTCACAACATCGATCAAATATTTGCACATATTTATCATTTTCATGAATCTGTAAAGCTATACAGTCTATATGAGTCATCGGAATCATATTGGTATGGACAACTATTGCCTTAGCATTGGAAAATTTATTTTATAAGATACCCATTTCATTAGTAATCTGTTTCATGCAACGTCGAAAGCTCCGTTACAATGTACTGGATCTCCATCTAGCCAACCATTGGTTGCCCAAGTGTATCGTTTTATATTTTACTAAGATCTGGAAATAACAAAATTCGTCCATTTTGGATTGCTACTTTTTTGGTGAGTCACTTTGAAGATTTTGGGATATATATATATATATATCATAAATCTCATTTCTAGCAAACATTTCTTTCTTATATCAAGCACGCTGTCTTTCTGAGACTATACTAGGTTCTTGCATTTGTAGTTTAATATGATGTCTCCTATAAAGCTGGAAGTTAAATATTTTCATCTACCTTCCTTTTTATATATATTTATAGCTCTTGGCTTCTGCTTATTTTAATAACATATTTATATTGAAATTGCTGTAAATATTATCATGTTATTCAGAAAAACTGTAAAAATGTAATTAACATCTAAAAGATTTTAAAAAAATACAATAAAACATATTGTGGGATCGAAGGTGTTACAAAATATTATATAAAAAATAATTTAAAGAGGTCACAGAAGTACAACTATGATTTTCTAGAAAAGATTTGTATCTGCATTGCTAAGATCATGTGGAAAGTAGTTATCTAAAATGTTCATACATTTAGATGTAATTTGCAGGAACGAAATTTAGTATTAAACATCACTTTTAATGCTGGTATTTTATTATTATATTAACTCAAAAATTGTATTTTAAACTTTGAGAGATAAAAACTCCAGGGACGAATACAATTTTTCCTATTTTAGTTCAAAATCTCACATTTATTGAACAATTTTTTTGACATTTTAAAATATAATGCTTAACGTTTATGATTTATTTTATTATCTATTCATTATTTGATACTTTTATTGATTAACTCTTTACCAGAAAAATTAAATTGATACCTATGTTATTAAATAACTTGTCTCTGTATGAGTGGATACTATAGAACTATTCGCCCTTTGTGTAACTGCCATGCATACTCCCTTATCTTAATTGCAGCCACGTCCTCTGTTCCCGTTTCAATCCTGTTCAGTAGAATGCAATTGCGTGTGACATCCTGTCTGTTAGATGTCCTGTTCAAAGTGGCTCTACCCTCATTTGATGCAGTTACATCTGCTAACATTTATTTCATCGTTATACAGTTCGATTAGTAGAGTGGATAGCGTGATACATCTTAACGTTGGCCTTGCTCCTTCAGACTTGAATAATTATCCTGTAGAACGGTTATAAACCAATGCTTTGTATCATGTCCCTTCAAACAGAATGTCTATTATACGCCGCATCAATTAATGATATTCCCTAACCAGAGATAAATCATATGCTTCTCATTGAAAAAAGAGCATAATTACATTGATTCACTGCACATAAAGAAACAGAGCAAAAAGTATTTATACGAGAGTGAAATTCTTAATAGTAAGAAAAGTTTTATTATAAAAAGGGGAATCTTAAAACATTTCTAAGAAATATGTAATGAAAGAAGAGTTAATAAAATACACAAATATATATATATATATATATATATACTTAAGTTAAATGAAATATAACTTTTTTTTTCTATGGAAAAAAAACAAATAATTTTCACCATATCATTATTTTGTTTCATTTTTACACAAAAAATTAATAGTGAAGACAAACGTTTAAATTATAGAATGTTGAAAAATTAGCATGTTTAAATTTTAGAATGTTGAAGAATGGACAGATTTAAATTTTAGAATGTTGAGGAATAAGCATGTTTATAAATTCTACAAATTACATCTACAGATAATAAATAATCTTTTTGATACAGAATTTCATATTTACTTAGTTTTTTTTATTTAAAATGTTCTTACATAAATACACATCAGGCAAAAAAAAACAACAAATAAGGATGCAAAACTCAATTAGGTTTGTAAACACAACTAGGTTGTTTAACCGTATAACGATATCTATTTTATAACGATATAAAAAACTTGACAGGTAGACATAAAGGACTTTTAACAAAAAGATTTTATTATATATCATTTAAAACGAGATGCACGCCATCCCAAAAACAACTTAAATACCAAAAAAAATTACTGATAATTAATGCAAAATCGAAAAACACGAAAATAGATATTGTTTTTAAGTAATAAAAAATAAAGTAATGCAACTCTGTAATAATTTTAGAATAATATAAACATTTTTGCCTTAAGCGCATAAAGAAACGGGTGTTTTTTGTCGTAAACTGTAGTATAAGAAGATTAATTTGTGACAGTGAAAACATTTACAATAACAATTTTAATCCGAAGTTTGCATCATCAATGCTACAGCAGATAACGAGTTATTCAGTGTTATTTATTAGTGTCACTGTTTTTTTTGCTAGCCGGTAAAGATATTTTTTATCGCTTGATGTATTGTCGTTGTTACTAATGCCACCTGTTCGGCAAAGGCCAGATCAAGGCCCACGTAAAATAATTACATTATGCTGACTAACTATATACATGTTATTTATATCAATATGATAATTAAAATAATTGTAAACAGATATTGAATTTGATTTTAAGGTTTATATTTTAGAGACTGGAAACAATGATTTGGAGAAAATGATTTCGATATCTATAAGATTATTGCTTACAATACATCTTGGTATAGAATATTAAAGTGATTAACATCAAATGATTTTAAAACCACACATACCTACTATTATTCATATTAGAAACCTAAAATCAATATAATTTAAAATCAATGGTAATAGTTCTCCTTATCTGTCCTTCGTATTTTAATTACAATTTTGCTATAAATATCTCTTGTGTTTTCCTTCTTTGAAACACAGGGATAAAATTTTACCCCGGAAAAATTCTAAGTAGAATTATAAATAATGGGATCTGAAAAATATTCCATTGAACAATAAGAATTATTTTGTTCAAAAATAAGACACCATTTTCAAGTAAGTTGTTTTTAACAACTTAAGAAGCTTGCTTGTTGCTCATTATCAAATAAAAAATTTATAAAATGCATGTTAATACTAATTTCCTTAGTTTAAACAAAAATTTACTACATTAAATTTTGTGATATAGGTGTTTCCTTCCCATGGTTTTCCTCATGCTTAGTTTTATAATTGGTTTCTATAACTTTATTCACTTAATTTTCATTAAAAATAAGAAATAATAGTTTTTCAAATCAATTGCTAAGAGTCAATTCTTGGAAATTGAGAATTATAAAAGCACAGAATCTGTAGGGTAAAATAGGAATCCCTAAAGCAATTGTTCAACATTTATTTGTCCAAGTTGGATATTTTTTTTTCATTTTTTTTTTATTTACAGAAGGAGGTGAGAATATAAATGAGATAACTATTTTATCGTTAAATATTTTATATTTTCACTTTTCGAAATAAATTATAAGTATTAATTAAAAGTATAAATTATTACTCAGCTTAGCAACTTTTATAATAAATCAGAAGAAAGATGTGATTCAGGTAGTAAAGGTTCAACTTCAATCAGAAATTTTAATTCGGAATATTTTCTACTACAATCCACTACATCCCAGGATTTAATTATTTTTCTCTATCTGGTTTTCATTTCTTTTCAGCGCGAAAAAAAAACACTCTTTTTCACTTCCATTGTAAATTACTTTACCAAAACAAGCAATTTTCGCCACAAACAAAAAATCAGAGGGAAAAAAAGAGTAACTCGAGAAGAAAAAATGATCAATACTATATAGTTTATTGGGTCTAGACTAAAACTAGATCAGATTTTTCTTTTAGGTGTTTTTCTTCCTAATCTTAACATTGTATTGGTATTTTTTATTTTCACTGTGAGAAATTCTTTTTGTCTTTTAGCCAGATGTCGATATGAAAGAAACCTATAACATCAACGCTTAGTTACGAAAAAGTTTTTGAAGAAACTGACATGACAACCTGTATAAGTGTGAAAAGGTAATTGTTAGTTTGTATTTCTAAAAAAGTTATTTACAATTTATTTTCTTTGACACATCTGGTAAGAAAAAATATATGTATATCGTTATTTTTATCAAATGTTATTTTTACATTGAAATTATTTGAAATGTTTGATCTAACTTCAAAGATAATTATTATTATATCCCTCAACATGGGAAATGCTTATATATATATATTGGTAAAGAGAACCAATATACATAATCTATTAATCATTCACTAGCTTCATAACAGATATGCCCTGATTTATTTATTTCAAAGAAAAGGAAATTAAATGTATCTGAGCATTAAGTTCCTATCTAATATTTTATAAATTTTAAGAAGGATAAGTATTGGATTTAAACTGTCAAACTCACCATTAAATTACAGTTTAAAATAACGATGTCCAAAGCACATAATCAAACCATTTTCAATAATATTTCCATATACATTACAAACTATTTGAAAAGGATCACTTATACAAGTTAACCCTTAAAATATGACATTTTATTTCTTCGAGTATCACTAAAATTCCTAAGGAAAAAAATTATAGCTTAAAAAAAACTAAAAACACGCTTTTATATTTAATCGAACCAAAAATTAAAAAATAATTCTTAATATAAGAAAAAATGATTAACGAGAAAATTAATGTCATTGTGTTAAAAGCGAGGTGTGCTCGATATCAACTGTTATCATTTCTTAGAAGTTCCATTCTGAAATGCAGAGTTAATGTAAAAATGTAGTACAAAGCACTCCATGCTTTTACCACAATGACATAATTTTCTCGTTAATCATTTTATTTTCTTCTTTAAGAATTATTTTTTACTTTTTAGTTCGATTAGCTATAAAAGCGTGTTTTTTTAGTTTTTTAAACTATAATTTATTTTTCATTTTTTAGTTCGATCTACAATAAAAGCGTATTTTTTTAAAATTTTTTATACTATCATTCATTTATTGATGAATAAATTTTAAATGCCTCATTTTCTTAGAATTTGGAATATCCATTGGCATCCTATCAGTTTGTCGATACGGTCTGGTTTGCAAAATGTAGGACCGGTCAACTGAAGGAAATCTGGAAGAACTAAATTTAAAATATTTATGCGGAAGAAGGTGTGAAGTCAATGATATTTTTCACTAAAAAGATCCCTATTTGTATTAAGCATGAGCGTTTTCTCTTTAAGGTTGTAACTTAATCTTCTATTTACCAGATCTGGAAATGGAAAATCGTTAATCCTGATGATAATGTTAAGGACAATGGAACAAAATTATTAAATTATTGTATTGTCATTGGTCTTTGTCAAGTGTGTAAAATTTCGAATTCATCTGACCTTTTAAAATTTGTAAAAATCGAGTTCAAACATTCCGTTACATATAAGTAAAGCTTATATAAAATTTTTTTTTTATTTTTAATATTTGATATTTGGTTTTAATTGTATTTTATAAAGGTTAATATTTAATAATAATTCCAAAAAAAAATTTGCAATTTTTTGCAAAATGTTTGTAAAATCTAAATTTTTTTTAGCTTTTTTAAGCATTTTTTAAATCCCTAAGGCTTTTTTTAAATATGTCTCTTTTCTTTCAAAAATTTTTATTATAAATTACTGGTTATTGTATGCATGAAATTTGCATTAGCTTGCTTGCACATATACTGTATGTAAGCTAATTTATCATTTACATTGCTGGTCATCCAAACGTACGGCATAAAATATATCAAAAACATATTTTTTAAACAAATAGTAAAAAAAATATGTGAGTAACAGCCCTATTTGACAGATGAAGCACGATGAATCAGTATTATGTATAGCCGCTAGAGCTAGCAATAACCATTGCCTCCCACATCGTCATAGAAATAAAAAAATGCTCTAGATGTACTTCGGAAAAGTACCTATCCATGCTATTTCAACACATTACCGAAGCTTATATAATATAGATGAGAGTGGTATGTGTATACAAGTCGTTTTTTAATCGTGAATCACATACTTTCAATGGGCGACCAATCAAAAGAACAGTAGGACTTCACTAAAGTAGCATTTTTTTAATACAATAAGGAACAGTTGGTCGCTATGCATTCCATGCTTTATCGCATTATCATATTGAAACTTGGTCTGGAGTAATTCTTGAATATAGGAAACCAGTTAGAGGCTACAAAGTTCCCAAAGTGCAGGTACCTCAAAGTAAAACACCGGGTAAATGACTCCAATATATTTGAAGGTATATATGAAATTTCTTGGTCGATTCGACATTTATGATATAAATATGACCGTGAAAGTTGTTTTATTACGCAGTCTTATTTAATTTTGGATAAAAAAATCTGAAATGCAACTTTTATGTTTAATAAAAAAACTTTAAATTTAAATGCATATCAATATTTATTATTTAATTAGTATTTAATCGTTAAGAGTATGATAAAATCCTGTGGAAATATGCTAAGAAATATTGGGAAGGTCGAAGGGCCCTTGCAAATTTGAATTCAGAAAAAAAAAATTCCAATAATTAAATATATATATTAGTTACGAAAAAATAACATGAACTGATAAGAAAGACCCTAATTGGTTGACAAAAATGACATGAAAAATTGCTAAGAAGTGAAACAATTTGAGAACAAGAAAAAATGTGCATTTAATTACCGTAAAATCCGGCTTATAACTTGCACCGCCGCATAACGCACATCTATACTTTCAAATTGTAATTTTTAAATTTAAGTATATTCGCGCGCGCGCAGTATAACGCGTACCCTCTTTTCACGAAGAAGCCTGAAATAAGCGTGTTCAATGCTCTTATGTTTTAAGTAATTTATTCGAGGTATAATTCCCAATCCGAGGCATTTAGAAAAAATAGGAATATTTCTAGAACTGCAAAGCTTTAAGTTCATAAGGAATGTCATTTCTTTTAAATAAATAGTACTTCGATATATGTAGAAGTCTAATTTTTCTATGCTTAACTTTTATTTTTATTTTAAAAGCTATAATATTTATACTCGGTGCATAGCACGCACTCGTACATTTCGATCTTTTTTATGTGTGTTAAAAGTGCGAGTGGTATACGCCGGATTTTGCGGTATATAAAGTAACGCAAAAATGCAAAACGAAAACTGTGGAAATTTTAAAAACTCAGGATAAAGTATAATTTGTCTATGGGAGTTTAATATGGATGGAGATGTGTTTATCAGTTTTTGTAGTCGCGAATTTGTCGAGCAGTCAATTTGTTCAAAACTTGATAGCTTGTTTTTTAAATAATTTGATGAAGAGTTTTAACTATTCTCGCAGCTTGAAAGGCAGAGTTTCTCATAAATCATCTTGCTTTGAAATTCAATTTTAAAATATAATTATGTGATTTTTCTGATTACTTTAAAGCGTTTTTCCTTCGTGTCCACAAATATGTGAATCATATATATATAATATATATATATATATATATATGTGTGGTGTGTGTGTGTGTGTGTGTGTGTGTGTGTGTGTATCGAAGAGTCATGCAATCTTTTAACATTGTCACCATACTCTGATATGATTATTGTAATGATATTGGCCACACAAACCATGATTCGTTCTGAAAAGACTGAGGTTTGCCATTCATTTATTCATAACCAGCCTCCAATGCATCCTTGCATTCTATAAGCTCCTGTTTTAAAGTCAAAGGAAAAGACACTATTAGATGAATTTTTGAAAGTAATGTGTATTGTAGGTAGTATTGAAAAGAATAGACGAACACTTGTTTTGCCTTATATCTGAATTCTTGCGTCACAGATCTCGAGGCTGTATGAGAACCCTATTGATAAATCCGTCACAACTAACACCATTTATTTTATACTCACATCACACTGGTTCTATTTTGTTCAGCTCTAGAAAGAATACTATATCATCTTTATAAAAAACGCGGTTCTTCTCATATCAAACTTAGAAATGTTAATCGAATGACTTCGTTCAGCATTATTTAGACTAGATATACTAAGACCTTGCAGGTATAAGGCAGCAGGAAAATATGGTTTTCTAATTAAAAACAGGTATTTGTTCCTTTTTTATACAGCAGTTGTAAGCGACCATTTTAGTCCAGATGACTAATATCTGTACTGCAATGCTAATCCTTTTCATACACTATTCATTGTACCCATGATGCAAATTTCCCTCTTATCAGATGTTTGCTTCATGTTGCTACACTTTGAATAACCTACTAATTTTGGTATTAGAAATAATCTAAACTAATGGAAATGAATTTCAAAATACAGATTATCATTTAAATTTAGTAAAATGTGCAACATTAAATAAAATTTTAAAACCTCTAACTGTACTATTAATTGAAAAATAATCGTTTCCTTTATCAAGTTTTCTACAGAAAAAGAGCTAATGCAGCCTCGTCATATAATGCCTGTTAGCTGCTACAGTTAGTTAAAGAGAGTCTTATAATAACATTGCGACGATGTTAAATCAAAATAATGGCTAAGTGACAAAGCCTGACTTCCTTTTAAATCTTTAAACATACTACGCCAGAATAAACATCACTACCATGACGTTTTGTTGACGAATTAATTAAGAAGCTAGATAATTGAAAGGATTAAAAAGAGCAGATGGTTTAGTCTCCAGTTTTAGAATAAAGAATAGGTCTTTTCATAATATTTTTCTTTAGCTTCTATTTCTCTTACGAAAAGAATATTTTACAAAATAATTGGAAAAAATTTTTTATTTCATAATTTAATTTAGTAAAATCTGAAAAATTCATGAAAAAAATTAATTTGTTAATAGATTGGTTGCTTTCTTTTTGGTATGAATTTACCGATATTTCTTAATTGAAATTTAATAAACATTTTGACAAATATTTTTGATGACATTCTAAACAAAAACAAAACCGCTAAAAATAAGAATAAGATCTAATTATAAAAATAAAGTAAAATGAATAAATTTTAAATTTTTCAATATCATCAAAATAAAATAATAAAAAAATAATAACATAATAAAGAATAATAAACATCCGAGTAATTAAACTGTTAAAGTAAAGATAGTATACATAATGAAGTGATATTTTTAAGGACTACAGTTTCTTTCGTATTGGAGGAAATTTAATAAATAAATAATTCTATACAACAAAGAGACTGACAGGCATAAGGATTTTTAAGTAAAATTCCTTAACTCAATAAATTTTTGTTAAAACTACACCAATATATCATTATGGCTCTTAGAAAGTGTAACATGGCAAAATTATGGATATTTATTTTTATTTTTGTTTATCTAAAAGCATCTCACTTTTTTTAATTGTATTTACAAAAACATTATGAACCTTTGAAATGATTTATAACTTAAAATTATACAATAATAAACTATATTTTCTGTTTTTTTCTGTTATATTTTCTGTTCTGTATATTTTCTGTTAATTTCATTACATGCAATTATTATATTAATATAAGACAAAATAATTACAATTTAATTACTATTAAGACAATTTTTACAATTTTCCTTTAAGACAATTTACAATTAAAGACAATTTAATTACTATTAAATGGGAGTAAGTTTTTCTAGAAAAAAATCATGCCATGTAAAGGAAAGAAGATCGAACAAATGCAAAATTATATATTGAAGGTACAACGTAACCTTAGCTGTGTACTGACAAAAATTCCAAACTTCGACGAAGACTGACGTGAGCCAGATCTTTCCAGCAACTCTGTAATTTTCAAAAAAATATTTTGAGTTTGTTGCTTACAAATAGAAGGAAATGGAAATTAAACAGATGTTTTTCCTAACACTTTCCCCAAAAGAAAACAAAAAAGTATAACGCAGAAATTTCTCGGTAGATTCTTTTCTACGTGAAAGTATCTATAAAAATATCCGAAAATAGTTCCATCCAGTACACGTTCTTTGTTATTTTAATACTAATATAGTATATCAGTTTTATAAATACAGATAGCAGCCTGATACTGTGTCTAACTATTTTACTTAAAAAAGCTTGATAATAAGAAGTTCGATTATTCAATTCAATTGAATGCAATTGTTATTTAAACTTCTTATATTTTTAAATATTCATTTAAAATTATGTGAGAATACTTTCGCAATATTGAATTAATTATTACGTTTATTAAGTAAAATCCTTTGAAGCTTTAAATGAAAATTTTGGCGTGAAATTATTTAAATATTTGAAAAAAAATGATGGCATATTTTAAAAGAGTTCTTTTTTTCTGATATATAATATAATTTAAGAAAAAAAACCAGTTTCAATCAGCATTCAAAAGTTTGAATGAGTTTTTATGGTGGCTTCAAAGGTTTCTAAGAACATCAGTTGGCTTATAAAAATATTTAATATTACTGATTCATATTAAGGATATTAGGAGTGGATTACAAAATGCATTATGAAAAAAATTCAAAAACAGAAGTTTCTTCAGTAAATTCTCGATTTCGAAAAAGGATTTCATAATTAATCCCTTTTAGTCACTAGAATATATGTTTGCTTGAATTGTCTGACTGTAAGACTGTAAGTGCATACATATATGAGCCTTTTTTCACTCTTAAAAGTGTGAAGAATAGTATTGCTTGAAAAAAAAACTACGTTCGTACTAATTTACTACATTTGTATTAAATTAAAGTAACATTTGCTTATGTAAAAATGAACTTGTTTTTTTACTGTCTGCAAACTCCCAAACAAATTATAATCGTACCGAAAACTATTTAATTCAGAAAATTAAGTACTTGACACACCGTATTAACTCGAATCTAAGCTGCACCTTAAGGGCCAAAGAATTTTTGAAAAATGATCGATTTTGACTTTTTTATATTTTTGAAAAGTTCAAACAATTCTGCTTAAAATGATATATGTTATATCGAAATACAATAATTAGAAGTATTTTTATTTATTTTTTAAAGGAACCATTTTCCTTGACTTGTGACAGGTGCTCCTCGAGGAGCACCTGTCTTTCATCATGCTTAATTTTTCGATGACAGCGCGATTTGTTTTGTCTACAATTAGTATAACCTTTGTTTTACACATATATAAAAGGATTTTTCTCTTTGAAGAAAGGAAAAGACAACTCAACACAGTTATTTTTTTTCCGTTTGGTTTGTTGTAAAATGGGATTATTCTTGCTTGAACTTGCTAATTGTGAATTATAATTTATTTATCCATATTTTTTCCTGTTTAATCCACGTTTTACATTAAATTATTTATTAGTATTTTATTAAAGACAAAAATTATGGAAAGATCTAAAAAAATATTTAAAAAACTCAAAAATGTCGGCGTTTAAAAAATGAATGCTCAAAATGTTCCAGCTATCACACCAGACAGCACAGAAACTGTTATTCAAAGTGCTCCAAAACGAAAACTTATTTTAAACAACAGTTTATATGAAGATATGGAAGGAAGTAATGAAAAAATGTTTTAATAGAATTAAATTTATTGAATAAAGCTTTATTGAACTTTGCTGTAAAAACTGTGGCCATTCCATCTCATTGTAGGCTTCTAAAAGAGTTGGAATTGTGTATTACATGGAACTTTGTTGCAGTTTTTGCGCAAAAAAACATGATTTCCATAAGTCAACTAAATTGAAGAATAAAAAATAAACTTTTCCACTCAAATATCAGATTGGTATTTGCTTTCAGATCTATTGGAAGAGGTCGTTCAGCTGTAGAAACATTCTGTGGACTTATGAACTTGCCATCTCCACCTGAAAAATTCCGTATTTATACAGAATTGTTGTTCGACTCTTCTAAATTTACCTGTAAAAAATCAATGAGAAATTCTGTTGAGGAGGCAACACGAATAGAGGTAGTCGGGACATCGCTGTTGCCTTAGATGGTTCATGGGAGAAAAGAGAATACCAGTCCCTCAATGGTATTGTTACAGCTACGAGTGTCGATACTGAAAAAGTTATTGACTTTGTAGTGTTTTCGAAACATTGTCGGTGTAAAACTGCATTTAATTCTGTTCATGAACCATCATGTATTGCCAACTATAGTGGAACAAGTGGAGGATGGAAGTGAAAGGTGTAACGGTGATATTTAAAAGATCGGAAGCTCATTATGGCATTCGTTACAAAAAATATTTGGGCGATGGGGATTCAAGAGGTTTTTCATCAATACTAGCCCTTAATCCGTATGACACTCAAGTGAAAAAATTAGAGTGCTTTGAGCATATCCAAAAGCGTATGGGTACCCGTCTTTTGGATCTCAAAAGAAGAAAAAAGGGAAATAATTTAGTGATGGAAGAAACCTAAGTGGACGCAACCGACTCGCCGACATTTTAATTTCAAAAATTCAGAGGTATTAAGGTATGGCCGTTAGAAACAGTATCAATGATTTACACAACATGAGAACTGCTGTTTTTTGGCTGCTTATTTAAATCTTTTGTCTACAAATGAGAGCCCTCAACATGGATTGTGTCCCTCGGGTACAAATTCATGGTGCAAGTTTCAGAAAGCAAAAGCTGAATTTAACGAAAATCATTATGATCATAAAAAACATACCCATGTGCCATTTTCCCTCATGAATGAAATTAAGCCAATTTTTAGAGATTTATCTAAACCTAGGTCATTGAAAAGTGTTTACATGGAAAGACTCAAAACCCCCAATGAGTCAGTTAATAATACCATATGGTCAGTCATTCCATAATCTACGTTTGTGGAGTTAAAAACTCTGAAATTAGGGTTAAATATGGCAATTGCACAATCCAATATGGGACATATATCCAAATTAATCATTTTAAAACATTGTGGTGTTGAACCAGGTTTTAATTGTGTGTCATGCTTTAAAAAATTAGATGCACGTAGGATTCGTGTAGCCTAACGAAAGCATCTCGAGATACAAAAAAAAGGCTAGATTGCTCAAAAGTAATGGAAAAAAGAAAATTATAGAAGAGTCCGTAGCGGTATCATCTACATAAGCCAGTAACAACCTCCGCACCATGGTGATCATTTTGGTGTATCGGTTAAGTTACTCGGTTTCGGATCCAAAGGTCCCGGGTTCTGTCCTGAGGATAGAACGCGCCACTTCAAGTCTTTTGTAGAAGCAGAGGGCAAAGAAAATGTTTCATATGTACTTCTGGAAAGTATTAAAGAAGGTAAATCGTCAAAAATTACAAATTTTTACTTTAAAGCATGTTTTCTCAAAATGCAATATTTTCCCCTTTTATGTACCTTTCTCAGAAACTAATTAATGTAGGGTCCTCAAATTTTCAGTAAGTACATTTTCAACATGTTTACAAATTTTAATGGAGCGGATACGATATATCTAGCAAACGTTTTTGGATAACGTCTTTTTACACTAAATTTTAAGGAGAAAAAATTGGACAGTTTTCAAAAAATTCATAATTATTTTAATTTTTATTAAAAAGACAAAACTCTCCATTAAAGTCTTATTTATAGTACATATAACCTACTGTAAAAATTTCATCTATGAGAAGCAAGTAGTTTATGAAAAAAAAGTACATAAACTTACGAAATTTAACATGGGCTCCTATGGAAGGTGCCGGACCCCCTTAAATTTTCAAAATGCTTTTGTGAAAAAATAATGCCATCTATTCTAAGCCACATCCCCAGTTCTCTACAAGATCTTGAGATAAAATAAAAAATTGTATAAAAGACTAAGTATCCGATACTTGAGAATTTTTTTTTAAATTAAAAGAGAAATAATAAGAAGTTAATAATTAATTAACTTTGGCGGCATTAAAATTTTGCAAATACATGAATGAACCTATAGTTACTCTAACCTACAGTACCATGTTTCGAAGATCACTCGTCACTCCCACTGTCACAGCAAACTTCGGAATTGGTGCCTTCGTCACCATTTTCCTTTACGGTATCGTCTTCCGTGCATTCCAATGCCTTTTTTATGCAACATTTTCTTAAAAAATGTGTTATAGTAGAATGAAAAGAATTATTAAAGACTGTTGAACATTTACAAAGAAAAAGTATATTATTTTGTTTATGTCATCGAAGTTTATTTGTTTCATCCGTGTCAAATTTTCAGTGGCCACTGCTCTTTTCCGTTTTTTTTCTGCATATAAAATTACCTCCCTTTTAATACTTGCGTCATAGTGAACTCGTCTTGATGCTTTTAACGATATCTTTGATGGTTAGTCGATTAAAAGAAAACGAACACAAGCTGACAACGATCTTTAGGATAGGCTAAATACTGCGGAATGGAATGTCCTCAATGAAAGTGGCGCCAGAATGGAAAATTACATTTATTTTTCTTTTAAAAAAAGTGGAAACTCAATTTTTTCCTTCCAACAAATGTTTTGCCTTCGATTCTAATATGTACCCGATTTTCAGTAGCATTAACGCTAGAAAAATATTGCGGCTTAGATTCGAGTCAATACGGTTTATTTCATTTTGGGTAATTATACATTCTCATTAGATACAATTGCAAGTTATATTGACCCCCATTATTTTAATTATAAATTATTCTATATTCTTAATATCTGTGGTTTCGTTTTCACTATCTAACTTCACTTGGAAACATGAATGAATTTTGTGGGGAGTTGCCAGTTTACTCAAGATATATAGCCAAAAACAATTCATCTTTAAGTCAATATAGTACCCTAAAAATCATTAAACTGTCGAAAAATTTTTATTGGCTTATTTGATACCCCGAATTTTTATAAACATGCCTGCAAAATTTCAAGTCTTTAACTGCATTTTTCATTAAGTAATGGAGCAATGTTTGATGCTAAACAGCAAATACCACGCCTACATTTCAGATTATCTGCTAGAAAAGAGCCTGATAAAAAAATGAATTAATTATTTTTCTAATGCTCATCAACGAGATTGACATTATATATGCAGTAATAAATCATTTTAAGAAAGAATTGCGCAATTCATGCAAAAATTCTAGTTTGTGAATTATTTACTGAAGATCAAATGGATTTGGTCAAGATTTAAAAGTTGTGCGTGCTTTTTATGATATTATTATGAATGAAATTAAAACTTCAAAACGGATTCTCCCCGAAACAGAAACTAAATCTCATTTTGATAACTCAGATAATTAAAAATCTAATTCGCAAGAATAGAAAAACTCTCCCATTTTTATATATTTGTTTTTGGTGATATATATATATATCCCATGTGTGCGAGATACAACACTTTTATTATTAAAATATTTTAAGATATTTATTTAAACAAATGCACATATACAGTTCTTAGATTTTTATGTATTTTACCTATAAATTGCTATTTGATTTTGCTTTTATTCGTGTACAATATTTAACATGCGAAGGCTTTTAAAACCATGGAAATAAAAAATAAAGGCATAAACATCTTTTGTACATGTTGGGCAATAGCTCTGAGCATGGAATTAGCTCTTAAGTGTGTGTATTTATTTTTTTATAATTATTAAGATAAAGTTTTATGAAATATTGATCTTTCATTCGTTTTTTTCTATATATTCGTTATGGCAGTATACTGTTTAATTGTTCTACATTTGTGCAATTTTTATGGTAAGTAGTTTTAAATAAGCTAATTAACATTTCATAAAAGTTTCAGACTATTCGATGAATATTATATGATGCTATTCATGGAATGAAAACTTCAAACTCATATTTCTCCATGTTGAATTTTTGTACATATAATGTTATTCAAAACCCTAAGGCTTTTTCTGATAATTTAAATATTGGTTTGAAATTTTTTATACATGTTCTGAAATGTATGTTTTGTAAAACTGTGCATGAAATTAGCTGTAACATGTTTAGTACTTTTTATAAGAAACTTCAAAATCAAAATTAATGTTTTTTGGGAATTTTCGGAAGTTTAACTATAAAAAAATTAAAGAGCAGTAGCAAAAAAAACCCATGCACAATTTTATGTAGTATATTATAAGGTACTTGGGAAAAAAATTTGAAAGAAAACAGACATATTTAAAAAAGCCTTAGGAATTTAAAAAATGCTTTAAAAAGCAAAAAAAAATTTAATTTTACAAACATTTTGCAACAAATTAAAAAATTTTTGTATGGAATTATTATTAAATATTAACTTTTATAAAATACAATTAAAAACAAATATCAAATATTAAAAATAAAATAAATTGTGAAGATGGTACCATATCGCCTTAATGCAACAAACCATTAAAATTCTACACGAATCAGCATATTTTTAAATTAAATTTTTATGGCATCTATTTGCGAATTAGTTAGTAAAAATGCTTAGAACAAGAGTTTGTGCATAAAGTAAAGCACTCTATCATTTCAGATCCCGTTGGTGTGGTGTGTTAGTGAGAGAGGAGAGGTGGTGTCATCCTCGTCACTTGCCAATGGTTCAAATTTACGAGAACCGTTGCCAAAAGCCCTCAAGTAGCTGAACAGTGCGACGTTAATATTTACTCACTCGACCTCATTTCGGAATTTGCATTTTATATCATTTTTAATTTATTTTTCATTATATAAATTAACTATTAATTATTTCTGGGTAGAAAAGTTCTCAATGTTTGGAGAACAAACGGAATCCCTAAAGGCAAGAAATCGGAAAATTTATAATTGTATTAAAGCTTTAAATTCATCATTTATAATAATTTTGGATCACAATAATTTAGAAAACTTTACCATAACTTTTCAAATTCTGATTAAGTTAGACACGCCATTCATTGCATTTAACATGGCAGACTTACAAAAATCATTTTTACATAACTTGGCATAACCGAGCAGGAAAGTATTTTGTAAATCATTTGTAATTAAATTGTTATAATTAAAAAAATCTTTCCCAGCTTAATCTATTTTGAATTGGGTAAATTGTAATGAATCTTAATCTTTATAAACTGAGTGATTAATTAGCTTACACATTTAAAAAATCTTGTTAATTATTTTTTAATGTTTGGTTTCAAAATATACATGCAAATGAACTGCAAAGAAAGAAAAATAGTTCTTATATTAATCATAATTCTTTTTTTTATCAAAAATCTGTGATTCATTTAATTTTTTTACAAAAAAAATAAACATAACATTCATAATAAGATTAATATAACATATTAAATTAACATTGCTAATTAAAAAATTCATTCTGACTCATTAGCATTACCCCTCCCCTACTCTATCTAAATAACGGCTAACAAATGTTATAGGGAAAGAAATTAATGTAAATGTCAATATATCACAAAGCTGTTTAGAGAAGATACATAATAAAAATATGCATAATTGCTGTCTTATGAAGGTTACATATATGACAAATATCTCAGGAACGTGCAATTATTTAAAATTTAGGGAATTAGTCCGCAAATGTTTTACATATATTAAATTATAGAGCATGTCATTGCATGTTCAAATTCAATATGCTCTTATAAACTACCGAATTTAATATTCGTAAATTAAAACAGGTAGAAAATATATTTCAGAAATAAATAAATAGTATGTTAAGTATACTGCTTGACTTCATGACAAAGTGAACATATGCAGAATATTTTATATATATTTAACCCGGATATATATACTATCACTTATATTTCAAAAAGCCTCATAATTTTTCAATCAGAACAGACTTATTACCTTTAAATCCTTTAAAATATGATTAGCTAGTATATCTCTCTAAGAATTATATTCTTCTCTAATTAAAAATAAATTATTAATATGATTTTTCCCTATTTTTAAAATTGCACTTCTGTGCACATATATTGTTTTTAACATTTTTAACAAAAAATAGTAATATTTTTTCAAAACATTTTGATAGGATATGAAAAGCAATGACACACTTAGTTATTCGAAATCTTAATTCAAGACTTAAGATTATTGTGTGACTAGTAGAAGACGGTGTTTTGATTCAGAATACCTTATTACATTAAATGTTTAGTCACAATTGCATGCAATGCAAACTAATGTGAGTTGAATCTATAATATTATGTATAATATATAGGGGTTCGAGAATTTTATGCAATCAGTCGCAAAGTGGAAGACAGTTCTTTAAGAGCAATGAAATTTTATTGTCGAAAATTAATCCTTGAAATTCAACTGCTAAATTCGCGGAATAAATTTCAGAAGACCTTCGCATCTTTTGTGGCGTTCAGATACAACTATCAGTGTCTGAAATAAAAGTATGTTTAAGATTATTCACAAGCATTCGCTCGTCCTACTCAACAGCCGAGGTAATGTCAAATCAATACTACTATTCATCGGTTACAAAATAAGAGTAACTCAGTTTCGTCTAACAACTACCTATTTATAAGTCTGTTGGATCTTTCGAGAAAGATCCACTTACGTCATACATCGTGATACAAGTAGATTTCTTCACACATTTCCAGAAGAATCCATATGGTCATGAACTCACCACAAATAGTCGAGAACAGGGTCGCCAAGTCAACAACGGGGTCGCCAGTCGCCAAGTATGATGCCAACTTGGCTCGGTCGTCAAGATTTTGCCATGTTTCCATTGAATCGCCATTATAATGTAAGGATTGGTGTTTCTTGCAAATATTGCAATTTTAACAGAAAATAAATAACATAGAAAGTAATGTTAATGTATTACACATCCAGATATAAATTATTGACACTATTTTATGTATTATTTACACAAAAATTCGTAAGGATATTTTAAAAAGCCATAAAATTTTAAAGTAATCGATCGTTCACATGATCACACAACCTTCATTATTTTCAAATCTCTTTCCCACAACCTTCATTCTTTCACTCTCTGTTTGCAACCACAGACAATACTAGACCTATAATTTTTATTTTCTCAGCCTTCGATAAGGTGCAACGCTCAAGTAAGTGGTAAAATATGCTTTCTTATTATTACACCATTTGCGGCAACTTCATATAACAAGAATTTTGAATGTATTCTAATTGAGAATATTATTATGCCATTTTCTTTTGATTTTGTTCGTCTCTACGATAAACCACATGAACATAAGTTATTTTGTAATATTTCTTTAAAACATGAGGAGTTTCTGACATCTTATTGGAAAATATTGCGGTACATCCATTCCATTACCTTCTCAAAAAAAATTGAAAGTAGATGCAAATTGAAAATCAAATATATATGACATACATATGAAAATAACTACAAAAATGAAATATATGAAACCATAATCCTCCTTACATATTAATTATAAGTTTCATGTCAATACTACTAACTTTAAAAACCATTTATTATTAAATTGTTTCATGTTAATGAATCATTATGGATTAAAATTTCACTTTTGAAAAATAATTTGACTCAATTATCTCGCAAGTCACTGGATAAACCTAGGAAGGAATTTCACGCACACACTTCCGAAAACGTCACTTGTAATTACTTTGATATTTATTTACTCTTGTACCCTGTTAAATATTATGATATAATTTTGTTGTAGAATTTCTTAAGTAAATCTGACATCTTCTGTCGATTATAAACATTCCAGAATACTTACTTTTAACAATATTAGAAGAGTTAATTAAAAATTCAATATTGTATCTAAGCATTTAGTGTGAGAATGATTATTTTATGCAGACATTATTGAAAACATGTCGCATAACTTGTTACTTGGTACAGAAGTTTGATGTTTTAGGGTTATAACAGAACGAGAGGAGATAATGAAAACACACAAATCATGACTGCTGTTGTTTGTACACATATAATTTTATTTTATTTCATTTAAAAACTGCTGGATACAAACATACATGAATATATATCTATATATCCCTGTTCAATTTCTTCTATATCTGGACAATTCAAATCTTATCATTTATTTGTAGTTAGCGTCAACTAAACCTCTTTTATTTCAAATTTTAACAATTTAAAATTATACAAAATTATAATTACCAAAACATCCTTCGAATAAAGTATTCACCACCATTTAATCGTACTTTAATATTTTTTCTTTAAACATACTTAAAAGCTTATATAATTATTGGAATTTTTTTTTTTGCAATTCTTTAGTTGCTGAAAATAATTGCAATCCATGAGGATATTTTACTAAACACAATGAAAAACAAAACATACATTTCACTACAGAATTTACTGATATGATGCCAAAGTTTGGGTAACTTCTTAGTAACTGAACTACACTTATTTTCTAGATTCTTCATATTTTAAATTCTAGAAAAATTTAAAGGTGATTTTTTTTATTCGATAAAAAATCTTTAAAAGCAAAAACGGGAAAAAGCCTACTGTAGTCATATACATTTTAATAGTTTATGTTAAATCAACTAAATAAATAAGAAAAAAGTGAATTAAATTAATTTTAAAAAATTTGTAAATTCTAAGACATTTATTTCATGAAGTATTTCATTTAAAAGAACTATTTCAGTTTCTAAATGAAAACTATAAATTTCTAAATATCTGATAAATGTTCAGTTATAAAGTCTTTAAATCTATTTTTTTAATTTTTAGTTTTAGCATAAAAAGTCTAATTTAGTTAACTTGACCCTAAAATAATCTCAAAAATGTGCAGACAAAGCTTGTGAATGAAAAAGTATTTAAAAAAATACTGATTACTGGAAAAAGTACTGATTCTTGAAGCAAATATACCATTTCCTTCTAAATAAAAATTCACTAAATGGGAAACTAGAAGAAAACATTAGAATAAATATTTCCATAAGATTTTTAAAATTTTCACTATTTTCTTTCCTTATACTTAAAACTGTTAATATTCAAAAGAAAAAATTTCATGTGAAATACCTTTGGAAATTCACTTTCTTCAGAAGTTAAGTCATCATTTACATAGGGGAAAAATATTAAGCTCTTAATAAAAAGTTTTTATGTAATATTTGTTCAAAATACTTAATTTGAAAGTTTGCTTAAATGTCTCCCATTTAAAAAAATAAATGAAGCTAAAACACAACGCGTTATTTAATTATATTTTATCTCATTTGCAATATATAATGTTTGGATATTATTATATATATTAAGAAATTATCATTTTCAGCAGCTAAGGTTTTTCAACTAAAATACATCATTAAATTTTCTCGTTTTTGAAACTACATTAAATTTTCAATCGCATTCGATCTTTGAGTAAACACATCAAAATTAATGCTGTAATATAGAAGATCATTAAGATTAAGTTTTTAAAAATGTTGAAAGAGTTTGAAATTTCGAATTTATAAATTATATATTAACAAAATGAATGCTGAATAATAGATTTATTTATACAAAAAAGTGCAAATTCCTTATAAGTTAAACCCCAATTTTAAAAGTACGCTTTCATTTTAAGTACAGCGTAAAGAAAGAAGAATTTTATAAATTGAAAAATTCAGGAATAGAACACATAAAAGTTATTAAATGGTGTGGTTTAACTAATTCAAATTATTTAAATAACCTTATATTTTTTTTCTGAAATGCTGACTCAAGATTTTCGTACATGGATGTCTTTTATAATTATTTTTTTTATTTATTAAGTAGTCAATTTTCGAATATTTTAGTTAATAAGGTCAATTTTACAGTGAATTAAAATGTTAATTATTCCCAAATATTTTAAGAACTTCAAAATGTTATAATGAAGAATATTTGTATCTAAATTCTAAATGCAATTCTATACAATCGAATAGTATTTAGTTTATATATGGTTGCATAAAGCACCAAATATAAGTTTTTGAATATTCATTAAAATATCATTCAGTTTAAAATCGTGTGTGAAAATAGAAACTGACAGTATTTTCAGCAAACCGAAACTTTTATTTTTTATTTACCTTTGGACAATTTAGGGAAACCATTTACAGTATTTTGTTCTGTAAGATGCTGAAGGATTTCAGCTCGGAAAACATGGGTAGAATATGTGAAACCATTTAATATTTCTAAAAATACGAGTTTCTTGAAACCTAAAATACATAATATTCCAAGCACGTCTCAGAAGAGTTATCTTTAGCTGCATGTTTCGATTTTTAAATGAAACTTTATTGACCATCGTAGCTTTGAGCGTATCTTAAATGTTTCTTGAGATCCTCGTTATCATTTATATCCTGCAAGATATTAAAGATTTTATTTTTTTAATTGACTAAGTATTTATAAATGCATATGTATGAGTGTTCAATTGAAACAGATGTAAGAAAATTATTTAAGACTAAGAATCCGTTAGATTTGACTGCCTTTTATGTACTTATAATTCAAAGAAATTTCAACTATCATAACTTAAAAATATATATAAAGAAAATTAGAAATTGCTATACCTTACCAACTATTGTTTGGTGTTCTGTATTATATGATTAGCAGAGTTAATTTGTATGATTAGATTGAATCTACGTATATATGCATGTATATGTGTATATGTATATTATATTACGCTTGGTGTGAAGGAATGGGAATATAATATAATTCAACTTCACCCCTCTGGTGCTGGTGGCATGTTATTCCCTCCCTCTATCTATTTCAGATTCAGTTTTCATCCTTGTTTGAGTAAGACGCTGTTGGGTCGAAGTGCCGTGATCACGATGAACTTAAAATTCAAGCTAGGCATAAGTTTGAAATTCCATGTGAAATTTTAAAAAAACTCTTAACTAAATGTTTTAAGTTGTTAAAAGAGGTGTTTGGAGATAATTGTAAGTCACATACTCAAATTTGTGAATAGCATAAATGATTTTCGGAAGATCGGGAAGTTGTTGAAAATGATGAACACTCTTGTCGATCTGTGACATCAAGAACGGGTCATGCCCATCGTTTTTGTTTGATATTAATGGCATCATCATGATTGAATGGGTACCTCAAAGTCAAAAGGTAAAATAACAGTACAAAATTGAAGTCCTGAGTAAACATGGAGAAAGAGTAAGGAAGAAAAGACCAGATATGTAGATCAACAACAGGAAGATTTTGCACCAAGACAATGCCCGATGCACATTGCACTT
Source organism: Trichonephila clavata (assembly GCA_019973975.1). NCBI lineage: Eukaryota > Metazoa > Arthropoda > Arachnida > Araneae > Nephilidae > Trichonephila > Trichonephila clavata. Next base: position 74,638 of record BMAO01028218.1, on the reverse strand, counting down.
TCTGTAAAACAGTTGTATTCAGACAAACGCATTATTGTTCTCGAAGATCCACAGTCCAGATCTAGCCGCATAAGACTTCTACTTTTTTCGTCAAGTGAAAAATGCCTTGATGAAAGAACACTTTCATTCTGTGGAAGAGTGGAAGGCAAAAACGGTACACTTACTGAACATAGTGACACCTAATGAGCCACAGCACTGCTTTGAACGGTGGATGACTCGTATGCAGCTATTTATTGATAGGGAAAGGGAGCATGTTGAAGGTGATTAAAAGGTATTTGTACCTTGTTTTCAATAAAGCTAATTGTTAAATCTAGTCCGGTTGTTTAATTCTAACACCTCGTATTTATATATATATATATATATTTATAATATTATAAGACATAAAGTAATACAAAACGTAAATATTAATGGATACAAAATACATTAAAATTAATAATACATTAAGGCACGCATAAATAATATTTGATTCCACTGATTTCTAGTTCTTTTTTTTATTATTAGCTTGATTGAAAATTGATTAATTTTAATATTTTTTTCTTCGTTATTTTAAAAAAATTAATTAAAACGTTCGGTTTTACTCCTTTTAGAAAAAGAACAAATGTAATTTTTTTCATTTATCTATGAATTTTAATATCCTAAATGCATCTTCCTAATCAGAATCTCTTTGGTAATTAATTTCAGTAAGGATCTTTATTTCATAGCATATTACATCCTAAAATGTTTTAATAAATGTCCCGAAATGGTAAAACATATTAATAGATTTAAATACAGAAACTTAATATCTCTTTCTTATGAACTTGAAGCAGTTACATTTTAAATCACTTTAGTAAAAACAAGTGTCATTATGTAATCTTTGATTAAAAATTCCTTATTTTTAATGATCCAAGATATGAAATTAGATTGCTAATATATGTGAGCATACATTTTTTCAAGTGTAATTTTATAAAAAAATTGGATTTCTTTCGTTTTCCAAATCCCCAGAGCACACAATTAATTCATATGCTTTCGTTGTGTTTACATAAATCTTCATGTCTCGTACTCAGCTTCTTCTGCGTCATTATCTTAAGAAGATTAATGTTTAATTTCCTAGCTTACATATTTTTAAGTCAGTCTCTCTGGGAATTATAATTTTTTTTTTGCTTTAAATTCACCGGAGACATAATGTCACTGTTTTAATTTCCTGTACTCGTCATTACTCATTTAGCCATATCGCAGATCTTAAAATATTAATTTCCAGAAAATATCTACATTGTAAAATAAGGTTTTTTTCTCAAAATAATCTGAATTTTTTTCAGAATTAGGAATTTATCGAAAAAGTCCCTGATCTGTGAAATAACTTAAATATTTGAGACCTTTTATTGTCAAAATATATAATTGTGTAGTATATACTCGAAGTTTCAAAATGTAATGCTTATATATAATGTATACATCGTAAAATCCGGCGTATAACGTGCACCTATACTTTAAAGCTTTTTTTAATTGCTAGGTACATTCACCGAATAACGCGCACCCAATTTTTTACGAAGAAATTTGAAATAATACTATACATTTATCTTATGTTTTGAAGTAGTTTAGTCGAGGTATTATTCCAGACTTTTAAAAGAATAGTACACCTCTAGAACTACAACTCTTTTAGTTCAAAAGACAAGTCGTTTCTTTTAAATAAACAGTGTTTCGATACAAGTAGAAGTAAGGTTTTTTTTTATGCATATCTTTTTGTAATTTTTAAAATTATCGTTTCTATACCCGGCGTATAACGCACACCCTTAAGTTTTAATCTTATTTTTGGTGTTAAAATTGAGCTTTATACGCTGGATTTTACGGTATATGTATCTAAAAGTTTAAGTATTTTAAAACTCAAAATTAATCAACTTCAAGAAAAGGCGTATTTGAAATTCGGCACTAAATGAAGAAGGAAATATTGGTTTCAAAGATATTAGAAACCACACACAACTCCATATAAAAGATCATGTTTAAGATAATTGTAACTTGTTTTATATATATATTTAGATAAGTTGTATGATAATATAGGAAAGAAGTAGATAAATTAGTACATAACTGACTTTTTAGCATTATTATATTATGAATATAATAAAGTTAGAAATAAATTTACTTGACTCGGTGGTTGCTACGCCCATTTATTCCATAAATAAAAATAAGATAGATAACATTTTACCGCGCATGTTAATTTCAGTTAGGTATAGTCAGTTATTTCGTCTACCATCACACAAGTACGATTTTGATAATTATCCTGAAACCATATATCTTCATATATCTTCATACAATGTCTGTATACCAATGTCTTCATTAAATTATATGCAAATAAGCTTCTGTTGTCAAATTTAATTGCATTTGATATAGACTCCAGTTAGCAGCATTAATCTATTTGGAACTTCATTAAAAAGCTTCACATTAATAATTTTTTTCCAGATCTTTTTATTAAAATGCGTGCAGTTAAAAATTCTTCAAAATATTAATCGCTTTTTCAAAAAAAAAAGAAAGAAACAAAAAACAAAGAAAACTTTATGTAATTTAATCTTTTTTATTTTAACAATTGAAACTTTAGAATTTCCTCCTCAAATCTGGAAATCGTATTGAATTTTGTATTATATGGTTGTAACAAAGATTCTTTTTAAGTCATTGCAATGCGTTTACATCCCTTCTACTCTGTGACCCAGCTGAAGGTGTAGAAGGAACTAAATGATTATACGACATAATGAATTCCAATTATTTTATTTATCACTACAATCAACTCAGATACAAATAACATTCTAAATAAGATAATTCAAATCAGTAATAAAGCAAGAGGAAGATCAATATTCTTTGAGGAGAAGATTGGTAAAAATTGCTGGCCCAAAAGAATATCCAAAAGAGTTAGTTGAAGGTCGCGTATAAATCCGTCACAGCCTCTCTACCCAAATACATTACAAAAATGATTTTCTTTTTGTAAACAATGGATTAATTTAAAATATCATGAACAAATTTTGGCTTATTTATTATGCATCGAAATTACTACAGTTTTGCAGTCTTTGGTCTATTATAAGTTTTATAATATAATACTTATTAACTGCTGTGGCTAATTTTTTAACACAAGTGCCAAAGGTGCTGCAATAATGTATGAGCTCGAGTTTCAATTCATCAAGAAGTACAATGAAAACTTATTGACTGTAATATTATATTTTACATTTTAAAAATTTTGTGCCTTTTTTGTCACTGAACATTATGATACCGACATTTATAACTATTAATAAATGTTCAGTATAAGTTATGTATATCAAATATAATTATGTAATATGAAATATACTGCTGTTTCTAAAAAATGCAACGGCATGGAGAAATCATCAGAATGAAATGGAACTTAATGCACAAATAACTTGTATTAGTACAAAAAAATGAAGAAGTTTTCAAAACAATAAAAAAAAATATTAAGTATCCGAAATCAGTATTTGGTGTAGCCACCACGCACTGCAATAAGTGCTGCTATACGACATGGGATGGAGTCAAACAGATTTTGAATGTCTGCTTTTAGAAGAGAATTCCATATTGCTTGCATGCACTGCAAAAGTTCGTCTTTTGAAGCTGCATGTCGCGGATCACGAGCGAGACACCGACCAACCAAATCGCCAACGTGCTCAATAGGCGACATATCGGGTGAATAAGCAGGCCAAGGAAGAAGTTGCATGCTTTGGGCTGAACAGAAGTCTAGAACAGTCTTTGAAACATGTGGGCGTGCTGAAGGATAGCTCAAAAGATGCCTTGAAGGAAAGGGACGATTTCGGGCGGTAGCACTTCACGGACGCACCTGTTGTAGTTGAGATTACCCTCAATTCGTAGTAAATTGGATCGTCCATGGAACGAAATCACACCCTGAACCATAACTCAAGGTGTTAGGCCACTATGTCGTTCGATAACACACTCCGGAAGGTAGCGTTTACCGGCATTGCGTCTTACACTAATGCGGCTATCATGGTCCCACAAATTGAAGTGTGATTCATCTGAAAAGACAACTTGTTGCTAATCAGCTTGCCAGGCTCTGCGCTCATGAGCCCATTGCAGACGCAACCGTCGATGGTTTGCCTTGAGGGGGATCCTGTAAATAGGTACCCTTGCACGCAATCCACGGTGCAGCACACGTTGACGAATTGACGAAGTCGACATTAGTACACCTGTAGCAGTAGACCAACGGGCTGCCAACTGCCTGGAGGAAGCTGTACCATTATTCAATTCCATGCGGAGCAATTGTTGATTGTAGCGCTTTGACGTCACCTGCCATCGTTCACTGCCAGTTTTTAGAGATGCTCGGTGCCCGTCGGTCCACTGCTTCCAAGCTCGCATCAATGTGGAACTGTTCCACTCACAAGAGTTCGTGCTGCGCGATAGGAAAATCCTCCTTCTCGAAGGCCGATAACCCTCCCCCGTTCAAACTCCATAAGTTGTTGGAATTTCTTCTTATTTTGTCGTGGAGACATACTTTGGTCTCACTAAACATTCGCCACTAGCAAATAAAAATTAACTATTTTCAACGCCCCGCTAAAACCATCTATTTTTGCGCTTTCAACATTAGTTCATAGGGCGCTGCCCACGCCACGCATGCGCGGTGGCTCTGAAACTTTACTATTTTACGTAAAATCCTATAATTGGTATTTCCTGCAAAGTTCATTTAATTCTGATGATTCCATCATGGTGTTGCATTTTTTACAAACAACAGTTTATACTATTATATAATACTATTTTTTTCGTCCCAGGAACATATTTTAACATCAAAATTCTAATTAATATCTACTGTATAAGATGCAAAATTGCTTAAGTTATTTATTTCAATGATAGTTTTGCCGCATATTCCCGGCTATTATTTTAAAATGGGTGAATAGCACTTTTTCTTTAGTAAAACGTAACACTGAATAAAACGTAACGTCCCCTTAGTGAAACGTAATACATGTTATTTTCTAGTATTTAAAAATGAAACCATATTTTGTGAATTTCCAGCACGACTTATTATGTGACTTAATGTAGCAAAATTTTCCATTTCTCACCTTGAATCTAAAATAAATTGCACCATTCAATCATTTTTAGGTGTTAAAAATGTGTTTAAAAAAATTGATTAACGGTACTTCACTAACGGTGGAGCAAATTTTAATGTAATTGAAGTATAAAATAAACGGATTGTGTTTTAGTAAACCTCAACAATTAAGGATTATTTACACAACTTGCATATGCACTGACGCACATGAATATTTTCAAATATTTCCAAAGCAAGAGAAAGAAGACTGTATGTTCTTACTTTCCAATCTCACTAAATACATCTACTAAAGTAGCTAAAAATTCCCCAGATTCAGAAGAAATTTCGCTAAAATTTTTAAGAAAGGTATAATGCATATTCCTTAATACGTTTTGTTTCTCGGACATATTCAACTGAATTTTCATAAAAATGCAAATAATATCTCAATTTTTCTGTAGACAATCAAAATTTTTTCACAGACCACCGGTTGGTGACCGCAGCTCTAAGCGACTTCTCCCCCCCCCCCTCCACTTATGATCAAGGCCATAACCTCGGCGGGTAGAAACAAGAGCTGATTGGCCCTCGCCAAACGCAGATTTACATGGAGAAGAAAAGAACCAAACAACAAGAAGAAAAAAGAAGACCGGAAGGAATGTGCTTATAACAGAATCAATGGTTTCAATTAAAAATACTAAAAGCATTGCCTATCTCAACTGTATTCATTATTTGATTAAAACAAATTTCGAAATAATTAAAATCTTAGTTTATAACTATTGTGTATGTCTTCATTATATATAATTTAATGGATTATGGTTAATATTAATTACGACAAAAAGCACTCGTACAAAACTTTATTATTCTCTTCATATATTAAAAAATAATGTGGTCTCTTCTTTCCTTTAAGATAAACCACAATTACATTTTTTTGTTGCCAACCAAGGCATTAATTGAACTTCTTTTGAATTACAAACTTTTGGATGATAGTAGTGAAACTATAAATATTTTTAGGGAAATTCCCTAACTAAATTATTTGTACTAATCAGTAGACAAAAGGAAAAATATATTGTTCCACTTGGAATCATTTTTCAATCTTCAAAAAATTGAAACAACAAAAAATTTTGGAACAATCTTCCAAAAAAATGGAGCGGAATTATTTAAATAAATGTTTCAACTAAACCAATGTTATTCTTTGGGTAAATTATGTATAAATTTAAATAATAATTTTGGAAAAGATATATACAATTTTTAACAAAATGATTGACAAATATTTTATATAAAATTTTAAATTCATAAATTTTGAATCCTAAAAGTAAATGACTCATTTTTAAAACATAGCATATTTTAAAGGAACATTTTTATGTACAAAACATACAAGTAAACCACAATGGGAAAAATATGTAATCGTATTAATCTGATGTAATATAAGTCGTGTATAAATGGTAGCAAGTATATTTCCAATTCCCTTAATATTTCTTTAAGAAAACTAATTTCATTATTATATAGTATGGTATTTTCCTTTTTCTACAATAAAATTTTACTTAATTATCAAAAAAGTACTCTTTTAAATTTTTTGAAAATATATTACAAATCCCGCGCAAAACCTCAAATACTATATTAATTACACGAAAATAAGTATACAATACTTCTCTAAGCTTAATGTATAATTATATATTATTCTTTAAAATCTTGAAAAGGGATTTCTTTTATACAATTCACTTTCAAAAGAGACAAAAACTATTTTTCCTCAACTGATAATTTTTATAAAATAAATAAATAAAAAATAAACTTTACAAATACGAGACAAAATAATGCGAATGTAAGAAAACAATACAATTTTCAAGCTAAAGCAATGTAGAAAACAAGATAACACGTAACATTTATGCAATAAATTTAAGATATAGACACTGTGTAATGGTTTAGTAAGAAAATACTAACGGTTTATACGTTTCGAAAACTACAACGGAAAATTCGAAACTGCAGGGAAAACAAGCGATGCGAAATTTCTTTATATCCGCTCGAACTACCTGCTGAGGCTAACAGCCTCAAAATGCTTAGCGGGTCAAAACAATGTGTACATATATCTTTATCCGTAACACTTGTGAAGACTCTAAACTGACTTCAAACTGGAGATGGTCTTTATTTATGTTTTTCCCTCTCCTTTCTGGACACCCGCCAGGAGTAATGGGTGGCAGTTTTGTGCACCCGAAAGAAAAACAAGATGAAAATAAAAAAAGATGAGAAAAGAGTTTTTGCCGACGATTTAACGGAGGAAAAGACGAACTTTAATATAAAAAAGCCGATACACAAAAACAACAGAAACACAAAAATATTTGAAGATGGAAACCCATCGCTTGCTTAAACGGAAATAGAAACATAAAATCAATTCTAAAGAAAAGGAAAAAAAGAAGCCAAGATTTCTCTATTTTAACTTATCTTTTTTTTATATATTTTTTATTTCGTTTTTAAGATCTAGATAAACAAAAAACACACGGTAGCTTCGTTTCACTATCATATAAAGCTGAATGTTTTCTTCTCCTAAATGTTACTCATAATCAATAAACAGACACTTTTGATTATTTATTAACTTGTGTTGTTTTTCCTTATAACATTTATCAATGTCAAAAATATTCCTTTAATCGAAACTTTTTAAGAAGTAATAGATGTGATATGATTTTTTGTAATGGTTAAAAAAAAATGTTTAGATTTTCGAGATGAAAAGTATTAATTAAATAGCATTAAAAACAAAAAATATAATGTGATTCATTCTAGCAGAAATAGGATGTCATTAAAATGTGTTAATTTGCATAAAATTCAAGGTTTAAATTTGTCTTATATTATTTTCTCCAAAGCATGATTGCTTTCCTTTGAATTAAAAAACAATTGTAAATGAATTGTGAAAAAAAAATCTATTAGCATGTCTTAAAAAAAAAAGAGGAGGAAAATATAAAAAAAAACGTTCTTACATAAGTGATTGTGCAAAAACATTTAACTCAAACAAAGCGCATAACTATTTAAAAATAGTTTTAATACAATATTCTAGGTTGAAATAGATAAGTAGATTAATGTACCATAGTTAAGGGAATTTTTAAACATAAAACAGAGGATCTTATCCTCTGTTTTATGTTTAAAAATTCCTCGACTACTCAAACAAAGCGCATAACTAATTAAAAATAGTTTTAATACAATATTCTAGGTTGAAATAGATAAGTAGATTAATGTACCACAGTTAAGGGAATTTTTAAACATAAAACAGAGGATCTTATATTATTAGGCTCTAAAAAAGTTACATAAAACGAAATGTATTGTTAGGAACAAACATAATAATATACATATTAAAAAATAAAAAACAACTCTTGTTTCTTTTTACCTCATTTTTTTTTACTGCATGACACTTATAAAAAGTTAAATTATGTCAGAAAATGGTTTTAATGGATGATAAAAACTGATAGAAAATTCAGAAATCAATCGAAAAGAATTGTCAAATTACAAGGTCTTAAAATTTAAAATTAAGTCTTATTGTTTTCTTTGATTTTGAATATAAAGTACAACCGTTTTCCAAAAAAAATTTTATTCTGCAGTTTTTTAACCGCTATTTTGTTATTACGCTCAGTTTGAAATCTCAAGGGCCTATGATTTATCTAAATATAATTTGTATATCTAATGAACTACATTCTAAACAATTTTTTGTCGCAAATATATCTTATTGTTTTAAGATGCAAAAAACGAAAATTAATTGTAGTTCAAGTTCGGTTACTTTATTTTTTGAATTAATGTAAGTAGTTTTTATTTTTAATAGTAAGATTAATTCTAAATTGTTTTGATTTAATTTATTATGTATTTTATAAATTATAAAAACATCAAAAAGTCAAGTTAAAGAAAGTAAAGAATTAAATGAAATTCAATCGTTTCTTAATACTTTTATGGTTTCCCGGAAACATTTCTTGATTTAATAGTTTATTTTTTGCTCTTCAGTAATTTTAGAATGACATTCACTAGCTCTTTTACAATTTTGATTACTTACTTTTTATTTCATATATATTTATCTTGTTATACTATTTATACAAATAAAAAATTCAGTTTCCTTTTATTCCACGCTTCTTTGGTTGCATAATTTAATTCGACAGGGGAAAAAGTCAAGCTTTCAACTGTGTATATATTTCAGTAAGACAGGAATAAATAAAACGTTCCTTAGTACATGACAGATAGAGTTTCATGATGGATGGAAGTAGTTGCCGATACGATGCCTTAAAGGGAAAAAATGTCTTTGCGGTTTGATATGACATTAAGAATACGCTGGAATTTATTCCAATCTATCTATCTATCTATCTATCTATCTCTATATATGGGGTTTTCAGTTGCTATCAGGGTGATGAGGTGAATCACGAAACATACAAAAACAAAAATGGTTATGCTGTGAAAACGATTCCTTGAGATTTCCAATGAATTATATATATTGAATTAGTTAGAAAGTGTTTCATTGAAAAACATTCCTATATAGCTGTAAATAGAACAAAAAATTGTGTTATTTTGTATAAATTAATCTTTTTTAAAAAATATTCGTAAGTACAATTCCTACATAAATATAAATTTCTGAATTTAACAAAAAGTCTATTGAATTCCACATTTCAACCTTCGTTTATACAACATACAACTAAAGCAACGAAAAAGTAACATGTGGACAGGTAAATTAGCAAAGAGGCTTTAAATAAGAACAAAGATCATAGAATCCTAGATTTATCATGTCAGCTCGAGAGAAATTATGGCGTCCTACAAACTGGAACATTCTGAACATACATACACATTTATGGAGCTTCTGAACTCTCAGTTAATGAAAATGAAGTAGATCAATTCAGTTTCTGATGTTGCACCAATAAAAAATACGTTGAAAATATAATCAACCTAGAATATTACTTCAATGGTCAGTGATAATTGTCGATTCAGATCAAGCAAAAGATCTGATCGCGCATTCTGTCATTCAAGATAAAATTGTAGTAAAAATCTTAGATAAGGTTTCCAAAGCTTCCTCTGCCACGCTCGCGCAGTGGAAAGCTAAGTCACTTTTGACCAAGGAACTTCAAAAAGTATGAGTTACAAAAGTAAAATAAACATCATCAGGGAGAATCTTTTTTATCAAGATCAATAAAACATGTATAACACAGGATTTTTTTTCAAAATTCTAACAACAAAGCACATGATTTGAATATAAATATTGGATAATTTTATAAACTATTCTTAATAGTAAGTTCAAATGTAAGTAAAAGTATTTGAAAAGTGAAATATATCCATACATTTATTAAGTTTCATTTATTAAAAAAATTGTTAAATAGAATATAATGTTAAACAGTGTTAGCTTTACTGAAAATATATTTTTCGAACGCTTTAACCCGCGGTCACTCGCGAATGTTTTTGCTACCGTCGTTACTGGAGGGGTGTAGAGAACACCCCAAAATTTTAACACGTGTATTTAAATATGAAAAAAAATTAGTCAATTATGATACATTTTTATAAAGTACAAGTGTTTTTTTGTATTACACAAATAAAATTATTAAATTTTTTGCATAAAAATGAAACTAACATTAATTTAAACTAAACCTACAAAATTTTCATTTTAAAATACATTAACTTTATATTTTAGCCGGGGTGTAGAGCCCGCGCGAGTGATCGCGGGTTAAAAGAACACTGAATATTTTGCATTTACAGGTTTTAGTTTCTTTCCCTGCACCTGAGATTTCAATTTCATATATCGAAAAATAGCATTATGATATTTTGATTTAAATAATTATAAAAATATGAAAAAAATAACAGAATTTCTCATTTTTCAAAACTTTAAATGCACTAGGAGAGTGGATTTTTTCCTCCTTTTTATTTAAGGTATCTAACTACCCTAAAATTGTGAATTTCCGCAAAAATTGGCAGTTCTTTCATAATTTTATTTTATAGGCCATCGTATTAGTTTTATAGAAACACCAAGTTTATTATTTTCCGTTCGCTAGAACAAAAACGACAAGTGTTCTAGTAAAAGCAGATGTCATTACTTAAAGCAAGATGTCATATTTTAAAATGCGTTTTACTTAAAATGTGTGTTTGTTTAAAGTGCTCAAACGGTCTAAAAATTTTGAAAATAATTAACTGATATTTTTTTTGTATGTTCTGTATATTAGTAAAAGTGTTTTAACCTTCAGATTTATCAGTCACTGTTTTATTACAAAATTTACAGTGAACATAATCACTGTTTTTTAAGTAATTTCATATAATAACTAGGATAAAGTGCTCTAATTTTTCAAAAAAAATTAATAATCTCTTAATCTGAAGATCATTTTAAAAATGAATAACATCTTAACACATCGGAATTGAAGAATTGAAAAAATTTTCATAAACGTTTGATGCAAAATGGGACACATTTATGTCATTTTTTGTAAATATTTAACAATTCCCTCCCTCCCCCACACACTTTTGTAATAATAATTTCTTTTTCTCTTCTTAATTTCAGCATATTTTTCTTTAGATGCATCAAAAAAATCTAAAAAACCCCAAAAGATCCCAATACCTCCATTTTTTTTTTAAAGTTGTCGCAAGTCGTTGGATACCTTAACTAGGCGAAAGCCAGCTTTTAAGGAGCAGCACATTCATAGGGAAAAAACATTTTTCGACCGACCATAAGGTATAATGAAAATTTGAGAAAAAGAATGTGCTGCGTAGAATAAAAAAACGGAAAAATCTGACGAGCGACATTTGATATGCTTAAATTATAAAAGATCATAATCTGCTGCTCAGAATAAGTTTTTCAAAATTTTCTTCATTATTTTTTTAATTCGAATTTAAAAAAATGTTTACAGCTATTTCAAAATAATGTCTGATTTATCTATGAATGAGACAAAATACTCTCCATGTTACTTTCTTTTTAAAGATTGTTACATATTTTCTTTAGCATTATACTTATTAATTTATTTGTCCTTTCAAGCAAAGGGACCAATCTGTTTTGAATCAATCATTGAAAAGGAAGTATTCTTTCAACATTTACATTTTAGTTCTGGCGGCATGTTTGTGTTTAAAATTTTGTTTTTGCATGAAAAGAAGTAGTCGAATCAAAACTAAGCAAATTTTTTCTCGGTATTTCTAAATTAAATTTTTTAACACAAAACATTTTTAACGTATTTTTTTTTCAAATACCTGTTTTTATAAGTTTTCTTATTTAAAGAATTCATTTTATTTTAATTAACGCCCATTCAAATAGTTATGAACTACAGGAATATCAATATATGGATCAGTAGGCTCTCAATTATTTTCTATATGAGTGTGTGTATTCAAAGAAAACAAAATTATTATGTACTGTTTTGAAAATTACAAAATATACCTTTCATTTATTATTGTTAAATCATATTAAATAATATCTAGATAACAAAAATAATATAAAAAAATTAAGTCAATTCCTATTTAGGTCAACAAAGAAAAAAATTTATTTTTGTTACTCTTTATTAAATAATTACAATTAAAATAAAAATGTATATACATATGACAGAATCACATAATTAAGTTCGTTTTCATTTCTAGTGATAGTGTTGGACTATTATTTAATTCATTTTTTTAAATGTAATTCATCCAATTAGATGGTATATCAAAAAGAAATCACATTCTCAGAAATCAGGTCATCCCAATTGGGAATTGAACCCCGACACTTAGATTCCAACAGAACTCCCTCATATTGAAATTCAATTCACTATCCATTGCGGTACAGGGACACAACGAGCGATTTTCCTTTTTATATATTGTGTTGGACTATTATTAGTTTGTTTGTTACTGTTTACTCATTAATTAAACTTAATTAATGAATTATAATTTAAAAAATGGTATTAACATCAAGTGCCATTCACTACAAGTTTTAAAAAATGTATTTGAACTGGAGTGAATAAATAAAAATATATTATTCACGATTTGAAATTTGAACAATATATATATATATATATATACTGCTGGCCACCGTAATTGCAACACCAAGAAAGACAAGAGATAGCACAACAAAATTTATTTTGTAGATAACATGTTGACCAAGTATCAAATGATTAAATTTATAGATTTCTGTGAAGTGTGGTTCCTGCCAGAATCAGTAGACAGAGTAACCACCATTGTTGGAGATCACCGCTGTCACACGCCTCAGCATTGATTCAAAGAGACTTTGGATGTGTTCTTGGGATACAGCAGACCAAGCAGCTTCCACACGTTGCCAAAGTTGATGTGGTGTGGCAGCTGGGGGTGTAATCTGGGTCAATAGTTTAGCAACCATGAACCACATGTTATCTATCGGCGAAAGATCCGGAGAGAGAGCTGGCCAGAGAAGCAATTCAATCTGGTGATTGACGAAGCACCTTTGTACAATACGCGCCATGCGTGGTCGCGCATTATTCTGTTGAAATATAGCTGTGGCCAAACCCTGAAGGTAAGGAAAGGTAACTTGCTCCAACACTTCGGAGATGTAGTGCTGGCTGTTTAAAGTACTGGCAATGCGTACTAGAGGAGTGCGAGAGTGATATCCAATACCACCCCATACCATAATACCCGGTGCAGGACCAGTGTAGCGGAGCATAACGCAGCTGTTCAGCATCCTCTCTCCACGGTGTCTCCAAACTCGAATCCGACCATCGTGGTTTTGCAGACAGATGCGTGACTTGTCAGTAAAGGCAATTTCATTCCATTCTGCCACCCATATTCTTCTTTCATCGCACCATTGGCGGCGGAGACGTCTGTGGTTCTGCATCAAGGGTAGACCAAGCAATGAACGCCTTGCGGACAGACCTCTCTGCTGTAAACGGAGTCGAATAGTACGCGCAGACACTGAATGATCCTTTACAGACTCAATGTGATGTGCTGTGGTTCGTGATGTGACTGAGTGATCCATTACTGCCATGCGCACAATTTGCCTGTTCTCACGTGAAGGGGTGCACTGAGGTGGATGTGATCAACCACGTCGATCCGTCGTACCCTCCTGCATTCAACAGTCACATATCCGTACTACAGTTGTTTGGTTTCGTCCAACACGACTACCGATTTCCCTGAAAGATAATCCACAATCTCGGTAGGCCACTATCCTTCCTCCGTCGAACTCGGATACTTGATCAAAAGCTGATCGCTATTTTCTACGAGACATAACTGATTGTTTTTTGAAAAAAACCACAAGAAAAACACAATTGCCGGGCTTGAAATCGTCGAAATTTCCAAGCCTTAAATAGCGCTTTAAGATAGCGCTACAGGCGGGTTTGATGTGTGTCTGCACTGAAATTCTAATCATTTCAAATCTCATCTCTGCTAATGCATGTTGTAAATTTCATGTTATTTGCGAGCTTCCTTCAGGGTGTTGCATTTACGGTGGCTAGCAGTATATATATATAGGGAGAATGTAGAATAGTAGGGAGATAGTAGGAATTGAAGAAAAGTACACCATATGTTTACAGTTTCATTAGCAAAACATGCAAACTCATGATGTAGCATATGCGAAGACTTCATTAGCAGAAAAATATACAAAATATATGTCATGCAGTAATTAAAATCTTCAGATATCTGCGTAAAAACATGATTTGATTTTTTCTAGTCTTACAATACATATGTTCTTTATTTAAAATATTAATAAAACCCAAAATTTTAGTAATATTCTTAAAAAAAAATTCTTTGCCTGAATTTTACGATACTTCATTCGAAAAATGTTTACAGATATTGATTATCCTGTATAATTATTTTAAATCATACATAACTGATAAAATTAATGAATTTTAGGATTTATATATTTTTTAATTTGTATTATTTAGTTCTATGTTGTTTAATAATATTAATTATTGTGACCCTTAAATATCTTCCATGATGGGTAGTCATCTGATAAGCCTTGCCAAATTTTAAGATTAATGCATATAAGTTAAAAAATAATTAGCATTTATTCATGCAATAAACATATATGACGTTTTTTATGTTCAATTATTTTTTAAAAAGTACATTGGGGGAAATGCATTAATTTTTTTCTACTTGATACGCAATAGAAGTGTAATGGGAAAAAAATGCATAGTTTATTATGAATTAAGTCTCCCAAGAATAAAATTCGATATCAGTTTCTACATAATTCAAAAAGAAAAAAAAATAATAAACAGGACATTGATACAATTTTCAAATGCAATTGCATATACTTACAATTTCTTAAAAAGTATAGATTTACAAAGCACATATTTCGACGTTGTTTCATTTTATCAAAAGAGAATTTTAGACTTGGAATATTGTGAAATTGTTCTTGAGTAAATTGCATTTTTCTTCATAAGAAAAGTATCATGATATCGTGAATATGGTTAGAAAAAAAATATCCATTTTGTTTTCACAATCATTCAGCTGACCTTTTCTTAATCGAAATTGTATGGAATTAAATAATCATTAAATGATACCTTTTGAAGCACCTGTTTGTCTGAATATTGTTATAAGAATGAAAATAAACTAAATTATTCATATTTTAAAAATTATATTTGAAACTCTTTAAATACAAACACTTATTTGAGTAATCAGTGAAATTCTTTAATCTTCGATATTTAGATGTAAAAGCTTGAAAATTTTGGCTTAAAAATATTTTTAAAAAACCACTTTAATAAATCTATAATCTGTCGTACTTTAAAAATTTGATAATTTTTTCTTGTATCAACTTTGCACAGTATAGAACGTGGGTCTAGTTCTTATTTTCATAGAACTCATTCACAAAATGTCTGTGTTGTTGTTGTTTTTGCTAATGCCACCTGTCTTACGTAGTCAGATCGAGGCCCACGAAATTCACCATGGCACAAGGCTATATTGTACGAATGTCGCTTGTAGCTTTGAGCACCATGCAGGTGACAGTGCGATTTGGCTCGGTTCCGCCGCCCGATTTTGAGGAAGAACACCCTGTGAGTGGTCAGCGGTTACCCACCTCTCTTCCCCTTCCACCAACCACACGAGAGGACTTGCGACTCGACGGCTATTTAGAGTACCCCCATGCCGCGAAGGCACTATACATTTACAAATATCCATGTCTTCTCCGGGAATCAAACCCAGGCCCTACGGCACAGCAGTCAGCGTCGCTAATCACTATACCGGATGGGCGACAAAATTCTGTGTTAAAATATTGAACAAACATTATATTACAAATACTTTAATAATTTGTGTTTTTTAAAAATTCTTTTATTTACACCCTTTTTTAGCTTCATTTGTATGTAACGGAATCTTTGAACTTAATTTTTACCCAATGTAAAAAGTCAGATTAATTCGAAATTTTGCTCATTTGTTCACAACCGATCAAAATACAATTCTTTAATAATTTTTTTCCATTTTCCTGATCAGGATCGTCAAGATTAACGATTTCCCATTCTCAGATCCCATCCCATATCTGGGGACTATTTTCAGATCCCATTTCGAGATTTTTCGACTAATTCCAGATTTGGCAACTAATTCCAGATTTGGCAACCAATTCCAGATTTGGCGAATAAATATTAAGTTACAACTTTGTTCTATTAACAATAAAGGTGTTTTTTTTTAGTTTATTTAAACTATATTTTTTTTAAAGAAATTTCCGAAAAGTATCGCAAAAACGTACAGACGGATAGGGAAAATTATTTTTTATATGTTTGTCTTAATGTTTCTTTTATCTTATTATTAAAATATACTACAATGTATTCGACTTTTACTGACACTCACATAAAAAAATTATTCAACATAAATGGTAATTGAAAGAAATTCAGATATTCATTCATGCAAAATAATTTTCCTTTATCATCATATTTCATGCAGAAATTAACCTGAAGAAAATATTTAAATGCATGTCTTTGAAGTTTTCTGAAACCAAGCAGAGAGATATCTACCATTAAATGTTGCAGAAATAACCTCAGAAAGTTTAATTTTTTGGTTCTGAATATCAAAACAGAAAGAAAAAAATAAGTATGGGAATAAAAAAATTTTCATTTAATAATCGGTCGTTCTTTTTTTGTTGTAATTCCTTTTTCCAAATTGTTGAGAAAGAATTGTTGAGTTTAATCTCTTAAAATTATCTATTTTATCATATTTATTGAATGGTTAAATTGTGAACCTGAAAAGTTCCAGTTCTTTTATGCAGAAAATTTATTTCTGTGATGCTTGCACTAATAGTCGTAAATTAATATAATAAAAGGCAGGATTAAAAAGCATTGTACGTAAGGTTTTCGTGATTTATTTCATCGATTATTTTTTTTAGAAACAAACTAATCATCATTTACAAATAAAAATAAATTCCTCCCAAATAATGTTTTAAGTATACATTATGTAAAATACACTGAAATATTATAATTCTTCGTGATCATATACTGTTATTAATACTCTCAATTATTTACAATTATTAAATTTTCTCCCCGATGATTTTAATTAGTAATTGCAATTAAATATCAATTAATGAATGTACAATAAATACATCAACATTGTACAGATACCGTTTAAACGACCAACAAAAGTAAACAGACTTTTTGATATATATAAATATATATCTTTTTCATTTCGTAAGAATGAAATTATTGTGGTCATAAACAAAAGAAAAAAATGCCATTGTTACTTTGAAAAAAATCCGAGAATGATTAAATGTATTAAGAATAAGGACAATCAGTAATATCTTGTAAATCTATGTTTAAATTTATAATATTTCACATTTAGAGATAACAATTGTATTTAATTTTATATATATTTTATCGAAACATCTTTTTTTGCTTAAAAATTGCTTTAATACAATATGCAACGAAAACTTTATATCAAACTCGCACAAAATGAGTTGCTTATATAAATATGAGGCATGTACATTATAAGACAGATTTAATACCGGCTTGACTGAGTGACTGTTTTGTTAACATCTCACTATAAAATAACACGTGTTGGTTTTTGGCGACGGCCTCGTAATTCTAAGCCATGGTTAAGAGACGAGGAGTCAACTGAGCTGGCATCCCCTCTCTGAACATCTGCACCATGCCAACGGTAAGGTTTTGAGCATTGCCATTTAATGATGGGTCTATAGCAGTGCTTCAAATGTTTCAATATTTGCGACCCAATATTCAATCATAATTTTCAACGCGCATCTCCCCCTTCCACAGAATAACAATGTACTTAATTCAATAATATTACACTTTGACTTTAAAGCTATAATACTACTTTAAACTTTTAAATGCCACCGGTGTATAAAAACGTCTCGCTCAGTCAAAGAGCGAATTTCCCCTGCCGTGTATGTATGTCTTCTCGATGTAGAGTTTTTTCTGAGCACTGCTATCTATAAAATTATTCCGACGGTTTTGGAATGCAATAAAAGGGACTTGACAATGTTTCAGTGTTTGTGAAGGATTCAATAATTTCAGAGGATTTAATTTTTTTATTCCTTCGCTTCCCCCTCTCTTAATACATTACATAAGCGTGCCTACGTGGAAAGCAGCGGTATTGGGGAGCGAATCACGTAACTTTTAATCACCAGTGAAGGGATTAATTATAAACCATACAAATTAGCTAGATAAGTGTTAATTTTTGTACATAATTTTATATATTATATATGATGAGCCCATTGGGTCATTGTTAATTATTAATGTTGTTCTTAACTAGTACTGTTCAATTAATTATAAAATACATTGTGCAGTACTTATACATTTATAAGTGTATTATATCATTGTCAATGTGTATTTTATTTTTTATTATGTCAGAATGTATTCTGTTTGTTTCATTTCAGTAAATTTCTTATTTACTTTTTGTTTTCGACTTTTCAAAATGTGCTCGAAGCCCCTCGTAGAGTTATCATGCTCATCTAGGGGAGTGCGCCCCACAGTTTGAGAAACGTTGGTCAACAGTGCTGCTTTGCTTGAAATGACACGCTGGTCACGAGTCCGTGACCAGTGAACACTAGGACCCTTCGGCCGCCAATATTGGTTTGAAATAAAAGTAATTTTTAGAAAAAAACAAATACATCCTCAGAAACTTTGATAACATAAGAAAATATATTAGTTATTCATTTTGCTTTATTGAGATTCATTGCTGTGTTATAATTACAAATTAGATTTCATTTGGGGGAATAAAAAAATCTCATGCAGCGAAAACAAAAATTCTTTTGGGGGAAAAAAGCCATATTAAGTACAACGTTTACTTGGAAAGGGAAACTAGAAATGAATATGAAAGAAATTGATGTAGATATTTTATTCTTAGTAAGTAATTAAGCTTTATTCTATATTATTCAAATGGTTTAGATGATTGATTATCATTTCAAGACTTTTATTGTCAGTGAAATTACCTAAAAACTGTTTTCTTGTATCCATCTGCTTATCATATTTTTTTTAAATATCACATTATTTCTCTTTTAAAAAAGATTACAATGTTAAAAATCGAAAAGCTGTTACTTTTTCAATATAAATTACCTCCGTTTTTTTAAATACATATTATATTTACTTAAAGGAATTCAAGATACATTTAATGGCGTGACTAAAAAACATATGTCATTTTTATTTCAACAATACAGACAACAATTAAGGTCATTAAAAGAAAGTACACCTCAAGTAAATATTTCCTTAAACGCTTTAATTACTTCCAATTTTTATGTCCTTCGTGTTTTTTTTTTGCCACAAAACAAACAATTCAAACCTTCTAAATACCTCATTTAGAATGAACTATGATCGGGCAGAAGGAAATATCTTTGTCCTGCATGTCTATTATAAGTAAGTAAGAGCTTACACTCTTAATGACTCTTTTTGTAGTTATGATGTTCTTGTGATTATCGCCATTCACACTTGACGAGTTCAAAAGAAATTAACGACGATAAAAGAGAAGAAAAAAGAAGAGAAAAGGATGATTATGTGACCTTTTTTTTCTTTGTTTTATGGTCAGTCAGTCTTCGAATCCTCAGTCATTCACCATGAACAAGCCTCTACATTTCTCTCAGATTATAATGATCACTCATAGGTCAGGGTCAGGAGTTTCTGTATTTTTCTCCCTTTGGTTAGCTTATTGCCAAGAGGAATTGATTTCAGGATGACTAGACGATGTAATGAACTGAGCAAACTAGGTACCTGGATTACTTTTAATGTTCCAAAGCAGAGCAGGCTTCGGCAAATGAAAGTATTAGTTTTCTACGTCAAATATTTATATTTCTTTTTGAGATATATAGTTTCGGCTTCCGTGGTTTCATGAGAAAATATCTAATGTAATGCTGTTTAGAAAATAGGTCATAATACAAAGCTTAGCCATTGCTATACTGTACATCATATACAATACGGAAGCCTGTGTTTAGAACGTTTTATTACTTAGAATTTCTCATGAAATAAAAGTCCATTGTAAGTATAGATTTAATGCTTTTATGATGATTATTTCCTTTTCAACCAAAACGTTTTAAAAAAATAAAAGAAAATATTAATGTTAATTTTCCGTTTTAGATAGGTCATTTTTATGAACTATATAAGCAATAAACCGTAATGGACAAACATAAGAAAGTAAATAGCTTTGTTTGTGATTATACAATAAATTGCTTTTCTATTGAATTTATTTGAATATACGTTATTTATCTTGAAAAATTTCTAAAAAATGAATTTGATTTCTAAGGTGCATCGCTTTTTTCAGTTAACATGATTTAATTTTATAACCATGCACTAAAAATCCACTCGTAAAAGACAAAAAATGCACTTATATATATATATATATATATATATATATATTATATATATATATATATATATATATATATATATAAGAGTTACTTTAAACTATTAATTTTGTCCAATTTCTGCTTCTCAATATAAAACTGAATGTTTTTGACCAAACTTTTTAACATATAGTTGCAAATCTTTTAAATATTTTATAAGATTAATATTGTTAAATATTTTCAATATTTAATCACTTTTTCGTTTAAAGTTTACATTCATTTGTAAACATTGTTAATAAACCTTTCGTGATATTTAAAGAAGAATAGAATGAAAAAAATGAGAAAAGTTAATAAAAGTTTCATTTAATTTTTTTAAGACTTTCAGTTCAATGAAAAATTAACTTAAAAATTTTAATATAAGAAAATAGGCTTAAAAAAGCATTGATTTCACCTGAAGGTAAATTCGATAAGGAAACATTAGCAAAATTAAAATTTAGAATGAAAAAAATAATATATAATACGATTACTATTGGTGAAACGTTAAAGAAAGTATGCAATGTTTTATAGATTGCTTGAAAAGATCAAAGAATTTACAGATTTAATAATAACGCCCTTAGGTTAGAAAAGATGATGATTAAAAGGATTGTTTGTTGATAAATATCAGATGAATAATTTAGCTTTATTACGTAGCTCTAATTTTAGCAAGTTGTTCTTCCATATTGTTCATTTATAAGAGTTTTAGAACATTCTATGAATTCCTTAATATCTTATTTTGAAATTATAATTTTATAACTATAAATTTTTTTAAAAAATCAATATTTTGTTACATATTTTATGTTTCTGTCACATTACATGTCATTTACCTATAAATAAAAAGAAAGGATTCCACCTTATTAATAAATTTACAATTTGTAATTTCTAGTTTAATTTTGATACATCATAAACATTCATAAAAAAAAATCTGATAAATTTAAAGATTAATTTTGTTTCATTTATGTAATTCTGTTAGTTATTTGTAACAGTTATTTTTTAACGTTATAAGTATTTTACTTTTGTAGAATTTTATAACTCAAAAAAATATTTTAAACATTGAACTTGAATTTAATGCTGGCATGTTAAATCATCATGCGAAAAAAATCTACTCATTATGAGAAAATTAAACTAAGCGATCAATAACTTTATTAATAAATATTTTATAATTAATCTAAAGGTATTTGCTTAGACCCGAATTTTTATCAAACGGTATTAAGATTGCAACGTTTCTTCGATTTGTCGTTCTGTTTTACTTTTTTCTCACTCAACATTTATTCCTTAAAATTTAATTACAAATTTGTACTAAACAAAAGATATAAGTTCATGGTAGTGACTTGGTCTATTGATTTCAGTGTATATAGTGCTTAAGAACCAGCGGATAATACGAAAACACACATTTGTTCTTCTCGAGAACAGCAAGACCTTCTCATGTTCCTAGCCTTGAAGTAACTGCTCGAAACTGAACCAGCAGAGTTGCCAGATACAATGTAAAATATGTACAACGAAATTCTACAGAACCAGCGCCACAAGTTTAATATTAATAATTTCCAACCAATACAAATTTTGAGCTATGTTCATTTTATTTTTTACCTGACTATTTTTATCACAACACAAAACCACAATATAGGTATTATTAGTAATTAATTTATATTAAAGTTAAATGCAGAGCAATATATTCATTTTATCTTTTGTATGCATATATGAGAATGTTTAATGAAACATTACATATGAGGATGTGAAAAGAAACATAAACGTTTTACTTTTAAATTATTTTGCTAAAGTGTTCAAATTTCCATTAAGTATAATCTACGTTCGTGTAAGTGCAATTAAATTATGGAATTTTATATTAACTTGTTTTCTTATTGTAGAAATAGCATAATTTACTCATCCTGTCTTAAACTAAAAATAAGTACATTTCATAAAATTAATCTATTTTCAAAAAGAAAAAAAATATCAATGCTTCAATAATAACGAGGGGGGGGGAGACAAAAAAAACTCTTTGTTACTTGTTGGAATTGTATTACATCATACTCTCGCTTTAAAACTGCACCACAACTATGTTTGAAAACTAGCGATATATATGTAAGAATCAAGCAAATTAGGAAATGTTAAAAAAGAACAAAACGTTATGAAAGTTTGAATTAAATCTGCCTGAATTACTTTTTTGAGTATTTTAAATTTTATTCAGAATACATGTAAAAGGTTATTAGGGTTAAAATATTTTATGTAATTTAAAATTATATTAGAGGAATTACTGACTATTTCCAAAAGTTAAGTGTGAATTTTGATATATATATATATTATATATATATATATATATGCATTTATACTTCAAAGACATTTCTTTGAATGAAATCTGCTGAAAAAAAGAAGAATGTTTACTTGACCTAAAGTAAACAATCTTTCATTAATTGTTTACGTATCTAAAGAATTAATGAAATATATAAATATTTCCCCTGCATTTAAGAAGAATAAAATCATACGAAAAGAAAATATAAGGAATTGTAATGAACTGAATGGGTTCGAAATGCTGGAATTATTTCTTTAATTCAGTTAAACCAATGAATCGATCCCTAAGACCTGATTGGACTAAATTGAGAAAAGAGGTCAGCGTATGAAATGATCTGCTCATGTTCCCTCATATGTCTGGTCATTTGAAGAGCAAATGGCTGGAGCCTTATCTTCTTATAACATGAATGCTCTTTTTTCAGTAGTTATCTAAATAGACAACCTACTGATATTCAAATATTAATAGACATCTTAATACTTGACTTTAGATACTCCTTTTATAAGAAATGAATTTAGCAAGTAAACTTTTCAATGATTTATAATATTTTTAGTTATTTCAGTGATTTTTAAACATGTACGTTGAACTTTTGTAGTAAAAGCCCAAAATTTAGGAAGATAGAATATTTTTTCCGCTTTATATAAATGTGACCCGAGCACCGTACAAAAGTATAAATGATTAGATGGAAAATTAGAAAGAAAAATAAACCCTTTCTTAATATTTTTGTGAAATAACTGATGTCACCTGTGATTAAACTACTGCAGTTAAACTCCAAAGTAAAACGTGTGGTAAAAAACTGCGGAAAAATAGATTCCTTAGTAAATAATAACTAAAAACAGCCCTATACATAAAATATTGATATGCATGGTAAGTGTAATTTGTTTTATATATCTCACGACATCTAAAAAATTGCAAAATATTCCCTATTTCTATTTATGAATTTTCATTGAAATTAGTAATTGATTCTTCTTCCCAGATTTTATCATTTATTGTAGAGAACTAAACGACTAAATATAAGCATTTATATTTACTTGGAGAAGAATGACAACTTTTGAATTGAAACTTCTTTTTCTTTCGAATGGGTTCCTAAAAAGACTTTGCAGACACGACAAGTACCCAAATGTGAGGGTCATTAAACGGCGGTGGTGGCTCTCGCTACCAAATTTTGACGCTTTATTTAATTCTAATTCAAGCTTTCGTCGAATGGTAAATATTGCCGTGATTTAATTTTGGTGAGAGTCCAGAACCAAATTGATAAGGAAGTTTAGCATGCCATATAATTACATGACATGTGGGCCTACGGTTTTCGTTTCAATTAAACCTATCGAATCCGCCGGGGATTAAACCAGTAAACTTAGGCTTACGATGCGGGCACACCACCTCTAAGCCAATTAATTAAAACTAAAGTAACATTAAAACTTTCGAAAATAATTACAATTTATTACTTGTATATATATTATACCGTCAGAAAAAAAAATATTTCGTGCGTGATACATTCAGAGTATATGTTTTAAAAACCAATTAAACATTAAGAAACTAGAATATATTTTTAGCATATAAAATGAAAATACCGAACGCGTTTAGACAATAAAAAAGAATTTCAACGCAATTGTTTTAATTAATAATTCCAAGTACCCGAACCATTTTATATTATATAGACGTTATTATTTTATAACTAATTATTTTGGACATTAATTATTCGAAAACAAATTATTAATAGAGATTTCTCAAATTAATCCACTCCATATTATAAGAACGCCTTCCAATATGCTCAAATATTCTCGCGATAAAAGAAACATTGCATACATTGTATAATTAACTTCAAACCCTTAAGCATTAATTTTTGGAAAATTATCTAGGAATTTTCTAATAGATTTAAAGAGAAAATCTTAATTATAAAAACTATTACGCAAGAAGTGTCCTCGTGAACTTTTTAAGCATTAAAAATAAAAATTTTCATTCAATCATTATCTGCATATACTCTCAAAAATTTGCTGATTTATTCAATTAAAAAGGCTGTATCATAAAGTGCAAATATTGGTAATATCCCCCCCCCTTTTTCTTGTTTCTTTTTAGCAAATGAAACAGAAATTCTATATTCATTATAATTTCTGAAAGTCTAAATTATAAATATTGATTTTAAAATAAATACTCTCCATTATAATTCAACTTCGTTTATATAAGATTGCATTTCTCTCAATATATGAGTTAAACGATAATATTATTAGTAGTGCTTATCCATTTATCCAAACTCCATCTCAGTCGTTCAAAACTCTAAAACTACTTAGAAAATTTTCATAATGCAAACGACAATTAGTTTAATCAAAATACTTCGGCGAAGAATAAATTATATGTCTAGACACAAAGCCTTTGCGATGCCAAATATAAATGTTCCAGTCAATAGTTAGCTAAGGCTTTATTTTTTCGATGTTCTCTTCATATTTCTAATAAATACTGTTTTAAAATGTGAATTTCACTGAGATTCTTATAACATTTTCGATTTAATCAGACTCATATTAATAAATAATTTTTAATCTCTTTTTTTTTAAAATAAAGTCGCACGTTCCATATTGTTTTTTTTTTAATTCTGAAGTTACCTGTACAATGTATATGGCAGTAATGCACACAAAAACGTTTTAAAGGAGGGGAGGGGGTACAAGGTTGATAGGCCACCATTCTCATAACATTCCTCAACACGCCACCAAACATCCATTTTGGTTTTATCGATTTTGGGAACAAAGAACAGTAAAAAATAAATTGTTGAATTCATAACTAGTATTAATTAATAAAATAAATTGCTAAACCCAAATACTTAATTAAATTTTACGTACAATATACATAGGATTATCATCATTCGAAAAAATTGCAGAGCTATGAGAGAAGTTCCGGACCCGTGGGCCCCCTCATTGTGTGCGCCACTGTTATATTATCATGCTATTCATACACTGCACATTCAAATGATGCACATGAAAAAAACTGAGAATGTTTATTTAAATTACTATTTATAAAAGATGCCTTAGTCATACTTTTTTACGAAACAAGGTAACACGATCCCTTCAACAGAAAATATAGAGGTCAAGGTCACGGACTCTTGACTGATTTTCGAGCTTAGTGTCAAGGAAAATCCGCCTTGTTAGAGGGGGCCGATACATGTCAAATCCCATTGGTGCGTCATAGAAAGGGGTTGCACGCTAAATTGTCATCACCACTTGATTATGGTTTAAAGTGACGAGGTCTTTCGCCATTAACCATCGTGTTGCTTTATAGTACAACTTAAATAAACACTCACTCAGTCAATAGAAAATATCAAAAATGTGGGAAAAACAACTACTATTACCTGCTTATGAGCTACTTATTTGTGTGCATAATTTAATTTGTAGAATTTTGGAAGTTATTTTTTTTAGTATATTTGAAGTAGAGTTTTGTGAATTTATCATTATGTTATCCACAAATAATTATAAATAAATATATATATGTATATAAATGATGTATATATTTATTCATATATTGTTGATATAAAGGATTGAAATAAAAATATTTTAAAGGAAGTTTTTCTCATTTTCACACACACACACATACAAACATCATGTAATATTTTTATGCTTATATTTTAATGCTATATCAAAATGCAAGTAAAAGTTTAAAATTTAAAAAAACGCATATTTTTTGTTATATATTTATTTTCCATTTTGTAAATAGTTAGTCATGTACATTTTTTCGAGCTATCAAAGTGCGCAATTGCCGAAACTCTTTCAATAGGTTGATAATACCCGCTTTAAAATACAAAAAAAAAGGTTAACAAAAACTAATGCATTTAACCCAAATGAAACTAAAAACAAATAGTGAAGTTCGAAAGTATTCAATGGCTTTGCTATTAGTATTGATGTTAGTCGCGTGGATTTAAATGTAGGCAAAATTTAAAGAATTCCTTCAACAAATCTTTTATTCAGCGTTAATTTAATGAAAATAACTTACGTAAAACAGTTATGGCTAAAAAAAATTTTTTGATGGATTCAAAAACTATGAAATTTTTCTTATAAGAAACAACATTTTCATTAAGGTTAATCTTTCAATATTTTTCCTAAAATATATAAAACCAAAGCACAAAGAGCACACTATATCGTCCATTTTATCTCTATTTATCTAAGCAACAGAGCTCTAAAGAAAAAATAATAATTTTTCTAACTCAAATAAATGCATCAAATTGTTTGAAATTGACAAATTGCATTTAAGATAACTTATGCCATCTCATCAATTCACCATACCATTACGAATATGCGTCTACCGTTGACAGATGTGGATGCGGTTGATATCCCCACAAATCTTTTTATCCAGAAAAATACTTATCATAGATATCCTTCACAGCAGCTCTGTACAGTCCACGATCCGTCATTTAGTTTGACTCACGTGCCCTGCCCAGCCCTAATGTCGCTTTGGTATTGGTCCAATCTGTAGACTATTTATTAACCTCTGTCTGTCGTTTGGTGTCACCCTATCTATTCGTCGCGGCCTTATCGTTTAGCAAGGAATGTGCCAATGGGGAACTCTTAGGGTAGCCGGTGAAAGACGAGAAGATATACAGGCTTTTTCTTTTTTCCTTCGTTTTCGGTTTGGTGCATTTGTGGAATGTGGGATTGATTCAATTAGAATAATTTGATCTTGGTTAATAGATTGCTGGTTTTGTTGAGGAAATGGAAGTTGCAATGGTGTTGCCTCAGATTACAATGTTTCATTCATAGAAGTAATGTGATATAATAAATATATCAGTAATCAAGTATACAATGAAAAGAAAAAAATTAAATGTCACAAACCACTTACATCTAGTGGAACACTGATGAATATTGCATTTTATTAACCTTTGTTCAGAAAAGGAAAGAAAATAAAAAATTACTTCGCATAAAAAAAATCTGTGAAAAATATTGGTACGAATTTCTATAAATATATACATCTACGCTTTTTTCCCCCATCAAAAATGGCTTTAACAATGTTTAAATATTTGTACAAAATGTTCCTGTTGATACACAAAAATATTTCAAGAATATGATGGAGTGAAAGTTAATAGTATAACATGATGATGCAAAATAAAATATAATTTAAATTACTCGCAATCTCATTTTAGGAGAACAGCATTTTAAAAAAAAATCTTTTTTCATTTTTATTTTCATCAGTTATAAATATAATTCATTTATCGACTACTATGTTATTGACAATCATCTTATTTTCTATACTTACTGCATTTCGTCTATTACTAATATATGTATTTAATAAATTGTTTATATGGTCTTATTTATCTAGATGTGAAATAACTATTTTCATGCAGCATAGCATCAAATTTCATAAATTTGATAAATATGACCTTCTAATCTTTTTGAATTAAATGTGGAACTGATATATAAAAGAATAACAGCTCTATTTTTATTCAATTTATAGAAAAAAATATTTTAAAAAAGAAAAATAATAAAGTTTGCAAATTTTTCAAAAGTAAAAAATTAAATTTTACATTTTTTTCATTGAAATTTTACAGGTTTAATGATGAACTTTTAATTATAAATTAAATTTATTTTTGTTATTTAATTAGTCTTCATTATCATGGAAAAATGAGAAAACGATAAATTTATTTTTGTTTCAGTTTCACCAATTTTTTTAATTTCTACCAATTATAATTAATGAAATAACCAATTTTTTAAACTTAATTTGCAAACAGTTTTTACTTTTACAAATTTAACTAATAATAAATCTAAAAATAATGCTAATGAATTATGCCCATTTTAAGTGTTTTGTTAAAAGCTGCACAAAGAAAAGGAGATTGTGAAACTTTTCTTTTCTCTCTTTCAATACGAAGTAATTTAATTAGTTTAATTAAAGCTATTACACACACACACACACACACAAAATTAAAATTTAAGCAATGTTCTTTTATTGGTTAAACGGTAAAGTTTTTTTTTTAATTACTTTAATTTTTAAAGAGTCTCTTATATTTTCCGCACATACTTGCTTATTTAGTAAGTAATTAGTATTCATATATAAACTATAATTTTAAATTTCGTGTCTGCGACAACAAAATTCAACTCATATCTCAGAATTTATAAAAAAATGTGTTTTAGTATTGCTGAAGAAAGAGAAAATGTTGTCTTCAAAACTAAATATTTTTATTTGATAGTGAAAAAAGACCCCCCCCCCAAAAAAAATATTTCTGAGTTACAGTAATTTGCACATTTGGATATTTTTAATCGATTGTTTTTCTATAAGTTTTTATTTAAACACCCAATAAATATTACCATCCATTTACCAGTTTTTGAATTTTTAATTCATTATAAACATCTTCAAAACAGTTAGTGGCAAATACATACTTTGTTTAATACACGTATATTAAAGATCGTGTAAAATGTTTAATTTCATTTCATTTCATTTTTTTTTTGGAAATTATATTCCTCCTTTGCTAAAATAACGAATAAAAAACATTTAATATCGAATAATCAGTTCTTTGTATGTCTGTTGTTATTTTTTTAAACGTAGTACAAGTTATTATGTATAGTATTTTTTTATTATGTTATCTTATTGTTTTGCATGAGACATTGCACTTTAATTATCATACCAAAGAAGCTGAAATTATTTCAAGATTTTCTTCATTTAAATAAATTACACACCATAAGCATTTTCTTTCTTCGCAGCATGAAAAAAACATACTTGCGCATCATATCGTCAACAAATTCCGCCAAAATAGAAAACATCGCCAATTCAAAAAATGTCGCCAAATGGTCTGTCATTTTTACTACAATATTCAAAGGTGCGTGGTATTATAGACTGCTTATCCCTTTGTTTGCAACACCTTTTGATTTGGCGAAATTTTGTCTATGTTATAATACGTACCAAAAAATATATATAAACAAGATTAAAGCTAAGAGTGGAATCGTTTATTTTTTTATTACAAATAAGCTATAAGAATATTCATTTATGTTTATTAAAATTTCAAAAATGAATTAAAAATGACGTATAGACATATTTTTTGATCGAGTAATTTTTTTTCCATTTTTGCTTCAATTTCTTCTCTTTTAAATATCTTTTAACAGCTAGCCAAATATTTAATTCTATACTGGAGATATATATTAAAACCAAATTAAAATTGTCATTAAAAATAAGTAGAAGAAAGGATGTTTTTTTCTTCTTTTTTTAACTATCAAATTGTTTTATTACACCCAGTGAGCAATTGCATCGACGGAAAAAAAAGCGTGATATTTTACAATTATTTTAACAAGGGGTATGTGTCTGTGCTTTTCAAATTGATATCTTACGATTTTTTTTAACCAATAAGAATATTAATTTATCTTCACAGTTCTTAACATAAAGCAACAATTGAGTTACATTTCTCAAAATCTTAAGAAAAAAGTATTGAACTTCAATACAACATGTCAAAGGAAATGAAATCATATTAAAATCTTTATGTTTGAAAAAAATTAAAAAGTTGAAAAGCACTACAAGAAATTTACGCTTAGCTGTCTGTAAATAGCTTTGAGGAAAATATGCCGACTTATCTTAACTTCCAGAGTGCATTCCAGGATTTAACGACGCAAATGTAATTCTTACCCAATCAAAGTGAATCTTTCCAATTTAAACATTGTTCTTCTGGTGGAAACCATTGATTTCTTAACAGTGGTCCTTTTATCCCCGAGGTACTACTCTTACTTTCTTTCTCGGTCCGGTAGATATCAGAAATTCAGCGGTTTTCTGAATCACCAGACTGGAGGAACTATGTAAAAGAAACAGACCACAGAAACTGGTGTAATGATTTTTTATTGGATGAAAGAAATATCAAAATCTCTCTCTCTCTAAAATTTTTCTCCTCAGTGAGCATGGAAAAGAAAGACAAATTAGTTTGATAGAATATGTTTTTTTTTTCTTTTTAATACTCTGTGCTTCGCTAAATTATATTTATTTTCACTTTTTTTTCTCTTTTTATCATTATTTTTAAGACTAAATTGAGATTATTTTTCTAATTTTTTTTTATTTATAGTTCAAACTAGAATGTTAAAAACATCAAATAGATCAGAATGTAAAGCACTCATATATTTTTTTCAACAATAAATATGTTTTTATAGTATGCAGTTTGTTTAACATGCTGTATTTTTAAGAAATATATTGAGAATATTTTCCCATCCTAAAATTTCCTCCAAGTACACAAAACATATTCTACAATTCTTAAAATTCTAATAACCCTATAAAATGTTTCTTATGAGCTTAAATTCTTGAATTAAAACAATTTTTCAAATGTTATTAATTTGATCATCCGATTATTTTCAGATATTTTTACATAAAAGCAGCAAATAATTCTTTTTTTTTAAAGAAATATTTATCAAAATTTCAATCTTTAATTTGAAATTGTGGAATGGCCATAAATAAATATATTTTTTATAAATATTTTTGCAGATTTCTATTAAGAAATTAGGCAAGTTATTATCATTTTTTCATTCAAAAGTATAATAAAAGTAAATAACATGAGTAATCCAGAAGCCAATGCTGTTATCTGCAGAAAAAAATGAGATGATTAATTTGTTTTAATGTATTACTTTTTAAAATTTAGGTTTATTAAATTGATCAAAAAATGACACAATTTTTTTCTATTAGTAGTCTCTGCAACATAACGCGATATATGCAGTAAGCGTAAATAAAAACACTAAACATTTATTGGAATAATGGAAACATCTTAAAAACTTTAGAATCTTTTAACATCTGAAAAACATAAGAATATAGAAATTTAAGCAAAATATCACTTAAACATCTGTTCTCAGTTAATCTTTATCCTTCAAAGCAAACATTCCCTTTTCCTTCCGAGTAACCCAAATTGAAATTTTGATCTCAAATTGTTGTTCTAAGTACCATCTTGTGTTTCATATTCGAGGAATTTACTTTAATAAATTCATCATAACTTTTTTTGTTTCCCTTGAAATTATTCTATTATTAGAATATAAAGTGTTGGTTGATTTGGTAAACCTTACTGATATACCATAATTTTATTTTGATGTCATTTACATGATAGGTATCATTCTTGTTAAAAAATTTTCGAACTTATTCTGCTTGGCAGTAGCGCACACAGGAATTTTTCAAAGGGGGGAGGGGTGTCCAGGGATGAAACTCCACCATTCTCGTTTCATGCTCCAGTACGCCGCCTAACATATTCTTTTAAATTTGTCAGTTTTCGGGAACAAAAAATATTAAAAACTTAATTATTGAATAAGTAATTAGTATTAATTAATAGAATTAATGATTAATAACAAATAATTACATTTTACATACTATATACATAAGATTACAATCAATAGAAAAAAATTCAAAGGCTTTGGGGGGTCTGTACTCCAGGACCCCCTCCCTCTTATGTGCGCCACTGCTGCTTGGGTTTTCCTTCCTAATTTTAATCACCACATATCAAGCCAATTGATAGCTAATATTCTTGGTTTTTTATTAGTAATAGTATTCTCTAATTGTTTGTCGCAAAAATAATCTTGATAATTCATTTCGACAACACAGAAAGATATTTTACTCTTTTGAGATATATTGCACCTGTAGATAAAAATATAAATATAGATTTTTTCCAAAGAGTTTATATAACTGCAAAACATTAAAGTGTCATAAGACAAATAACTGTATTCACCTAAAACATTAAAGGACAATAGATTGAGCTTTTATGTCTTCATCTGAATTCATTTAAATAAATACAGTTCTTATATTTCGATCTTCAGACAAATTTAAGTATATTATAATTTTAAAAAAATTATTTGCATGAAATATAATGTGTTTAGATAACCACGAGGACACTTATTAAGACTCTGCATTCCCTGATCATTGGGAGCTTGATGATTGAACAATTATAATTAACACAAATAACAGTTACACAGTTATCAAATTTTGTTTTCAGTGTTACCAACAAACAGAAGGAATATAATTTAGCTACATTTTCTTTTATATATATTTTATTTCAATGTTCATGTAAAAAATATTAAAACAAAGTGAACTAATTCACATTGGTTTCTGAAATTATTATGTAGCACATACAGAGAATATGAAAAGGGATTGTAAGACCTAGAAAAAACGAAAATGCGAGTAAATCCTTTAGTAACCAGAAAAATAATACTTATTCCATTAAAATTTACAAATATCTGAAAATATAAAATAAATAGCTTAAGGAAGTTGGCTTTTGAGCGACTCATGTAATAGATAAAAATATCGGCTCCAAAACAGTAATTTAATTATTCAACTGCTTATGTATACATTGTCTTTATTTCAAATGCGTACCGATAAATACGTAAATATTTAAAATAATAACATAGTGTCTCAAAACATTACACTAATAATTAATCATAACAAACTGCTACAAATGACAAAAGCAACTCAGTTCTCAAAATGGGTGTGCCTACTTTTAAATGCATTATCTCACAAGACAATCTTCTCTTTCCTACTTATCGGAGTAGGGATGAGAAAAGTGAAAAAAATCTATCCGCACATTAATACATGCGGATACCGTTTCTAGGACTTTTTTTTGTCTTAGAACAAAGATAAGGAAAATATTTTCGAATAACTTCATTAAAGAGAACGGCTTCCATTTTTTATCAAACGAATTTCGGAAAGATTATGACTTCGTTAAAAAGAAAGATTTGGAGAAATCTTAATGGATTCTCTAAGTAATACATTTTGCTTTTTTTAAAAAAAAAAAACATAAATAGCCCATTTAACAGGTTTCTTTTCTGAAAAATTATACTGATAGATTAGACACACAGACACACACAAAAAATAATTGTAAATCCTCCCCTCCCCTTTTTGAAATTATTTATTTATTTATTATTTTTATAGGTTTCATTTTTTCCTGTTGCGTTTTACCCGATAAATTGTTGAATTTGCTCATTCAAGGAAACCAAATGATTGAATATTTTTTGTAATTTATAAATTGGAACACAAAGAACGATAAATATTACCAAATTCTATAGCCGCAGTTTTAAATTGGAATTTAAATAAGAAATAAATTTCCATGTATTTAAATTAAAATGCAATTTAATTTTTTAAATTACAACAATACGCATTTTTTTAAAAGTTGCATGTGTTATAGACGGATCAAACTAAACAAAACAGGTTAAATGTTTGTCTCACACAAGACAGTTTCCAAGCTATTGTGAAAAAAAAGTAATTATATGTTATAAACCTTATTATGTTATAATTTTTTTAACACTTGAGGAGTTATGTTTTTCTTTTAAATCATATAATTTATACGTTTTTTAAAAGAATTTAAAAATATCATTTTAAAAATTTGTTTTTCTTTTATCGTAGATTGGTATAGACAGGATATTTTACAGTAAAAAAAGACTATAAAAAAGCCCTAATTGAAAAAAATGTGTACTGAGAGAACGCAATTAAAATTTTTTGAGCATTCAAAAATAATTTTTAAATGCATGATTTGAAACACAAATTTTTATGTAGTACACTATTTCGATATCGGTATGCTACAAATATTTCTATTTAATGGTTTTTCTGTTTACTGAAATTTATTGAAAATATAATTTAAAAATGTTACTTTATATTTTTCAATCCATCAATCACTGGTATTATCATTCTTTGATTCAACCGTGCAAAGTACTGATATACCAGCTAGTATTAGATTTTTTAAAAAAAAGTTTAATTCTACAATAAGGTTAGCTTGATAATTACTTTATTTTAATGTCGAAAAACCTTTAGAGCTTTGTATAAAGATTTTTTATTACAAAAAAATTCAAAATGTTTTTAAATATTTAATATTTATTACGCACGAAAAATGGACAGATAAGTACAGAACGCAATACACTGGAAGTAAATTATATTGCAGGATAGTTCTTGAAAACATTTTAAAATGAAAATGAGAATTAAAATGTTTTAAATATATTTATGGATTTTTTGAGGAGAAAAATATATTTTAAAATATCTGAAAAAATATATATCCATCGAAATCAAATTGCTGCTTTTAAAAAGTAACAAAATATTTGCATCATCAAGTTAGCACATTTTTGCTCCTGTTACACTAAATCAATACAAATCAGCATGATAAAAATACATATGAATGAATATTTTATATTAAAATATTTACTTCATTTTTAGCAAATTCCTTTTTTCAAAAATAACTCACACTTATTGATTAATAATTTATACTTAAAATTTATCTCATTAAACTATATTAATTATGTTAGAACTTCAAAATGCTAAAAAGAAAAATTGTAATGAAAAATAACAAAAAAAACCTGGAAATTTCTAGAAAATGAAAAAGTATTAACACCAAAGAGAGAATTCTAGACACGTGTACATAAGATAATTAATTTTTTTATCAAACAACTAAATGTTTTTGCAAATTATCAACAAATGAATTGCTCCAAAAATTTCAACACTTGATAATAAGCATTTATTATCACTACTATTATACTTAAAGGCTAAATTAAAAGAAATTACTTTTTTTAACAAATAACTAGAAATCCATTGTAAATTGTACTTTTTAAATTGTTTGAGTTTTAACTCATTTAAAAAAAGACTTAACTATTAAAATAATAGGTTATTCTAAAATTTCAGTTATGTATACATATATACGAGTATGTGTGTGTATGTACATTACATATTATTAATTATACATTTTTAGTGTGTGTGTTTAAAAGAAAGCAGAGTGTGTACCAGCTTTCTTTTCAAAGATGTTCCCTTAAATCTAGATCAACCCATCTAGTTCATTTAAATTCAATTGAGGCCAATTGAGAATTAACATCATAAATATATTGAATAATTTTTTTCTCTAAATGAACAATAATTACACCGCTTCTGCTTATGAATCAAGAGAATGCTGATATTGAGATTTAGCGTTTTAAATTTGGTATTTCTTACAGCAGCACTTAAGTAATATCGCCTCTTAACAAAACCTCGTTTTTAAAGATTTCTGAAAAAGAAATCTGACTGCTGCCAAAAGTTCCAAAATAAATAGAGTAAATTTTTAGAAAATGACAAAGCGTCACCGTCTGCACATTAAACTCTTTTGTTTCAAATTCAAAAGACAATGGAAATGATTTATCTTTAAAATGGAGAAAGGGCTATTTCATGCATGAATATTCTGTTTAACTCATTAAGAGAAGAATGTAATTTGACCCATGCAGTTTGATTAATACCCTTAATGCATTCTGCATTCTATTACTTTTCATTAATTTAATTTTGTCAGGCCATGCACTAGGTAATTCATGCAATTTCTTAAAATAATATAGTTCGAGGTAGAATTAGACCATAATTTTACAGATTTATATTTTTTATATTTTTTTCATTCCCCTTTTACAGTTGCGGGTATATTATTACATAAAACTTTTTTCCGATTCATTTGTATAAAACATATTAACTTGATTAATATTTTTTAAATAGATTTTTTTACTGAGTGTTACATTCGTTATTTATAAATTTGAGTTATAAAATAATAACATATTTAACTTCACTAAGCAATATTTTGCTACAAAAAGAACAGAGATTGATTTGTCTATACTTCATTTTATTTTTTCTTTAAATTAATACTTCTGCTGTGGTTCGAACGTAAAACACACATATTTATTATTTGTTTTTAATTAAAAAGGTTTTGCTTTGGGAATTTTTATGCTGCAATATTTCCAATCTGTGACAAATAAATTTTTTTCTGAATTAATCATGTGTTTTAAATGAAATAATTAAAATAAAATTGTATTAAAATTTCTTACACAAATCTATTTTATTACTACTATTTTTTTAAGTATGTATTGATGATAATAAAATGCAACATCAAGAAAAGAGGCGAGTAAAAATTGCAAAATCATAAAGTAGATGTCATTTCCTAAGTTATATGAATAAAATGAAATATGCAACTATCCTGAGCATGGTGGGTAGTATATATAGTGTATGAAATTGGTGAATCCTTCAATAATCCCGCTTCTTTGTTAGTGAGAAAACCATCAATTGGTTCTGTTTAACGTCATAAAAGAAGCATGTCCTATCAGTGACATCAAATTATAACTAATCGGAGTCAGTTCTTGCAGACTGGTGAGTTCACAAAGAA
The DNA here is from genome assembly GCA_019973975.1 of Trichonephila clavata. Classification (NCBI taxonomy): domain Eukaryota; kingdom Metazoa; phylum Arthropoda; class Arachnida; order Araneae; family Nephilidae; genus Trichonephila; species Trichonephila clavata. Next base: position 37,638 of record BMAO01028218.1, on the reverse strand, counting down.
TTACATGATCGCAGAAGATAATTAAGTTTCGTCTGTCGTTATCTGAGTGAACGGCCACCGATGCACATTCACGGTGCATCAGCCATGACAAAAATCTCTAGAAGAAAACAATGCGCCACATTATAGGGATATAAGTCAGACCAGAAAGGCAACAGTATCCTTATATTGACACATTAGAAATATTTTTAGAGCCCCAGAGTCAAAGTAAATGAACTATTACAGTATGTTCATGACATTTTCTATGCTGTCCGTTGACAAGAACCATTTACAAATAATTCACCACCATTCACTTACAGTCAAAGAGTTCACTAAGAAGACTATTGTTAAAGAAAACAAGTTTCCATTTACAATAAAGCCGAACTGAACCGACCTATCAGACATAGGAGTATTTGTGTATATTCCTGTTTTGTGTGATTAACTTTTCTACTTTAAAACATTTGGCATTCGATTCATGAGAATCTATCACCGATGTGGAAAGAGGTCCACTTTAACATAACTAAGAAACACCTCACTGCATGATAACATAATAGAACCGATTAGGACTATCACGATGGATTTAAAGCATATTGATGACGGTGTTTATTCTTACTTTACTGTAGTACCATAATAGTATAAGTTCATTTATTTTTGGTGATTTCAGTCTACGTTTGCCGATTTCCGACACATTCTACGAAAGCGTTCGTAAAGTTACATTTTATTTCTTTTGTTGTATTTTACAACTTTATATACCTCTGTGGTTTGTTCTTAGCGATGACTTTTGCTGAACTTTATTTTTAAGGGGTACAAAATTAATGTTCTGGAAAAATACAAAAGATGCATTCAGTGATTTTTGTATTATTTAGTGCGCTGATTTCGAAGCTGACTTCCATTTTTTCCCATCACATCAGGAATATTTTATAAAATTGATATCAATATTTTTGCTAAAATCTTATTTGAAGGGTAATTTTCTCGAACAATTTAGACTAATCAATTTGGCAACAGTGGTTTTTACTCAGTTAAATCTATGTAAATATTGATTCTTAGCGAAGCAAATTAGTTTCTCAGCAATTAGATGTAAACCATTGTTTCTAAACCTCGCAGACTGTCCTTGATCGTGAGAAAGACAAGAGATTCCTTTTAGATTTATACATTTTACAACCAGTTATGGTATAAGTTCTAAAAGAAAATCACTAACACACTATTTTAATTTGTTTTCATTAAGGTATTTACATAAAATGGACGATTTATTAGGAGGAGAAAAAATGTGCTTCTGTACAGAATAGTTTGAGGCACATTTTAAAATGCGAAAGAAAACAAAACAAAGTTTCTCCTTGGGTACGTTCTCTTTTTCCTTTGAAATTTCTTGTTGACGTTATTTTATATTTAATCTTAGACCTATGTCGTTTAACATCCAACAATAGTCAGCTTGCATGTTCTGATCCATTCTCCCTTGATACTTGCACTCCATATCTTTGATACCTTGATTTAACATTTCCCCCTGTTCTTCACTGATTAATTCTAAATTTTTTGGTGGAAGGTCCACCTGTGAGTGAAGGAAATTATTTTCAAACTCACGGAGCAACCTAACTTATGAAATTTCTAATAGCTAATTCATTACATTTCTTTTCCAGACATGATCCTTATAATTGACAAGGAACTTTCCGACGATATCTTTGAAAAAAATTCATGTTTTTCGTTCCCTTTGCTGTCAAGTAAGTCTCAAGTTAGTTACCTTTCATAAGCTTGGGAATATCTGGACCAACAAAGATTCCCTTTATCAACTAGAAATTGGATATGCCTGGAAAATTTTGCAACTCAGCTGGAGAAAAAGGCACTGGAATATTAGGTCCATGGGAAACGAGGTGTATGGCTGATTGAATATTATCAGGATAAGATATCAGCTTTTGATTTTTGTGGTTATACCTATGATAAGACAGGAACAAAAGTAACAATCATCAGAGTTGTTTTTCAGATCCCTCTATGTCAAAGAATCTCCAAATCGTCCAGCAGTATTCTTTCCTTTGAGCCAGAAGTGTAGATCATAGAGGCCCATTACATAGATTTTATGATGAGCACACGATTTATCTTGGTCTAGTTTCATGCCGAAATTCGCAAGATAAAGCTGTTTTACATGTCTATAATGCTTCCCATGCGATTTTTAATCAAACTATATTCACCGTATTTGTAATAAAAATCCTCTGGCAAATTTTCGCAACATCTCGAACATAAAGTCATGTTTCACGAAATGCACTGAAAAAAACATAACTGTTAAAAGTGTTTCTGCGATGAGGCTTTAACTTACGCTGTACAATAAATTACACATGAAAGAAAAACTGAAACCAAGCTCAAAATTTCTGTGTCTTATGTTCAGAATCAATCCAGACGAGTAACAATTCAAGCGTTATCAAGCCAAGATAAGGATCTAAGTTAATGATTCGTGGGACGCTATTGGTAGAGATATATTGTGTGTGACAGGAAGAAAATGAAAGCAAAGTAAAGTCGTCACAGAGTGGTATTCTGTACACATTTCACCGAATTTTAATAAAGGTCAGCAACGGAGGGAAGAAATTCAACGCTGTAAAAAATGTTTGGTAAATTTGGTAATTTTTTCGAAAAAAAAAACCCGTGACGTGATGAAAAATTTTCAGTTTTACTTCTGAAATTAGCACCAAAAAATACATTAAGTTCTGCTCTCACTGCTCTTGTATTTTTTTTTTCATTGTAACCCTGTGTAATTGTTCATTTAAAGATGGCATCAAATTGAAAATTGTAAGCCACAACAAACCACCATCCATGAATTCTTGAAAATATTTTCATTTTAATGTGAGAAATATTTAAAAAAAATAATATTTGATATGAATATATTGTCAAAAAATATAGCGAAAAAAGTTTGAAATAAACTATTATTTTGCGTAAAATTTAATGATGCGTATACATTTTGTAACAATAACTTCAATTGTAGCACATAAATTCTTTAGGGGGAAAAAGTGTTCAATATTTTTTAAGTCCTGCAGTCCTTACATTTTATAATGTAAATACACGAGAATATGATAGGAAGGTCATCCTTACAAAGCGTAGAATTTTGTCAACAAGTTTAAATACTATAAGGGTGTAAAGGATGACTGGGCCAAAAGAGTTCGAATTACAAATGAAATGGCACCCTCGTCCATTTCTTTTTTTTTTAGAGCAACAATTCACCTAAATTTTAAATTTGTTTAAAGGGCCTTTGCAACTGAATAGCAATAAACAGTATTATTATTAGAAACTATAAAGATCGTATTTGAACACACTAAATTTATAGAAAAATCACTAAGTTATCACTGCACAGAAGAATTTTCATAATATCCAAACATTTAAATTCTCGTGATTCTACATTTTTTGAGAAAATTATGTTGCAACTACAGTAATAAAGGAAATAAAATAAATAATAGAATTTATTATTTAAATAAATTAGATGTGAACGAGTTTTATTAATTTAAAGATCATAATTATTTAATTTCAATAAAATGACAAAACCAGGACTATAGCTTCAGGCTTCAAATTATGATACCATGTGCTTAGAGAATTTTTAAATGTTATTGAATTTAATGATGAAAAGCTTGCAGTTTTTTTCCTGAGCAATTTTAAAAATAATAAGATTTCAAGATTACTGGGATTGGCTTTGTCCCAATTGGATTTATTTCAGTGACGGTTTTTTCTTCCTTTTTTGCTCTAGTCTAACCGGCGATTCAAAATGTAAGTTCATCATTTCATTTGTTACGATTTATAAAAGTGCAGTAAAAATAATATTCTTACCAAATAAAAACATACTTAACTAAATGTAAAAGTACTTAAAAATAAAAAATAGCTTAGCTCAGCATTATTATGGACTTCATTGTACTTTGCTGCTGTTTCAGCTCATTCATGATGATCTCAGTATATTGAAATATATAAATGCAATTCCTATACTATTAAATAAATTACATTTATTTAGTTGTACATTTATTTCCTACTTTTCTTACTAACTTTTAATCCAGACTATTTGTTTTATAAAATAGGAGTAATGTATGTAATTGTATATTCATCACGGTTTTAAGTGCATTTGTTAGTGGATAGTTACATAGTTATAATGTACAACATCTTTTGTTTCAAAACATTATATACAAAAAAAAAAATTCTTTTAAGAAATTGCTGCCTTTGAAATTTCTATTAACATAAGAGATTCCTGAAGTTGTTACATTAAAAATGTAACAAGTAAGAGAAATATATTCGTATCCATTTATTTTTAGGAACCGATCCTTTTGATGATGCTTGTTAAAATCTATATTTGTAATGATTAATGCCATTTTACTGAATTTAGATAATTTATATAAATTAAAAGATATTTTTATTCCGCTTATAAGATTTCAATCATTATAATTTTGCAAATACTTTAATTTCAGCTTGATTTTTTACATTATCAATAACGTTCAAAAAAAATAACTGCTTACGTAAAAAAAATAACGTTTTCTTAAGCCTAAAGAACATATACAAACAGCTAGAAATATATTATGATTTAACACATATTTTTAGACACGTCAATTTTCTTTCTTAAAAGAACAGTCATTACTTTAACAACTTTCATGTATGCGTGATTTTACTTAGGTGCATTATAAGCGGTTTCATAAATCACGTGCTATTTTTAAGTCTTCGTGAGTTAGATAATTTGCTCTTGTCTATAACTTTCCTCAGAAAATAATCAGTGTGGTGTTAAGATGTCATATTAAAGATTTATAGACACAGTTGCGAAAGAAACTTTCCAACTTAATATACCCAATACAATAATCATATCTATGATATTCTCTTGTGCACACTTACAAAAACGCAAATGATCAAGTATAATAATCATTTATATGAATAAAACAAATATTCATTCACTTTCGCGGAATTGGTTCTCGGGTTAACGATCCTTTCCTTTTCTTTTTAACCTAGAATATTGTGAATCTGTAACTTTTTATGTAACGTTTTTAAATAAATAAAAACCACTTTATGTAAGTTTATATTTTTTCTTATTTCAATAGATCTGAATAAATTATCATATTGTTTTTTCTTTTATATATATATATACTATCGAAATAGAAGATATGATTCAGATACTTTCAGATGCATATGGGAAATATGGTTTAAATAATTATATTGGTTTGAAAAGTTCAATACACTAATTATATTTGTAATACAGGAGAATTTTATTATTTTTGAAAACAAACTTTACAAACAGATCAAGGGCCTGCCTCAGAATGGCCGTACTAGTAATAGTCAAGACTAACTTATATTTACATCATTATGAATCAGGTCGCAGAAATGATCCATCGTGCCTTTTATTAAGATGCATAGGTGATTTAATTGTTATTTGTCTCGACAGGGAATTTAAACCTAACACTGATTTTTATCCAGATTACTTAAAATTGATGCAGACAAATTTTAACTCGAACAAAGTTGAATTTTTGGATTTAGATTTACTTATCATTGGTAACAAATTATATAGCAATTATTTTGATAAAAGGGAAGCATTTAACTTTAATGTTATAAAGATCCCAAACTTCAATAGTTGCATACACATATCAATATTTAGAAACATAGTTTTAAACTTTTTGATGAGAATTATAATTTAATACACATAATATTGATAAGTTCAAGATCATTCAGAAATTTTTATTTAATTGCATAAAGAGTGATTATCCCATCAACTTCTTGATATCATACATAGATCAAAAACATTTCTTAAAAATCTTTTTATACTCATAAAAATTGGCAATTTGCGACGGATTCCACGATAGGTTTTACGAAATGCACAGATCCCCCATACAACATTAGGTCCACAAAGTCAGCTTGTTAGTGGTCCAACTGTGAAGAATATGTGCATTCCACACACACAGGTTACATTTTACTACACACATAGACCAACATTTATATGACTATACTTTAAAATTCTTAGTGACCAACCAAAACACTTTTTGAATGCAATCTGGCTTGCATCTAATATTAAATATTTAAACTCTAAAAAAGAATATTGATCTTTTGGATTATAAAGTGGCATTAGTGGGATTGTGAATAATGTAGGAGTTATGATTCATGTAAGAAAAATGAAAAATTGTTAAGAAATTGAATACCATCCATCGATTTGATTTATTAATAAGATGATTTTGGGTGAGTTTTTAGTGATTTATGTAATCTGTGTTGACATTGTTAGGAATTTAATTTGGGAATATACTGCGTACTGGATTTGAATTTTCAAATTTTTGAGGTTTTTCAATTCTATACAACCAATTCAAAGATAGGTGCATAATCTTTGATGTTATATGGTTGTTATATTATGCACTTAGTTGTCTTAGCATTTTAACATTTTAATGCTATATCTTTCAGAATGCAATGGCGAATAGTTTAATTTTTTAGGTAAAGAAAAATTCCTTAAATATTAAATTTTTGAGAATTTGGATACTTTTAGTTTAGTTTACCAAGTTGCAATAGGGAGAAGGTTGGCGTCATCAAACTAGTTTAACCCCACATACCTATCCTAAGTCCCAGGTTGCACTTGGATATTTTATAAATGTTATCTTATACAATTTTAATTTCATTTGAAAACGTTGGATCTTTATTATTTTGTGGGATGTTGTGTTCTAGGATTCATATGGTTTCGAATTTTTGCTTAATTATAGTTGTTTGATTTGTTTATATATATTTAAGTATACATATATAAGAAAACTTATCAGACATTTATTTTCTTCAATGCTTTTAAATTAATATCATAATAGCGAAATATAATTGGAATTCAAGTGCAAATCCTACCAACAATTAATTTTAATTAAATTCAACGAAAAACAACTTCATAAATATAATTAAATTTACAGCTTATCAATAACATTACTCATGGAAAGAAAACTATTGATCACATCAATATAAATTCCTCATGGACAAAAAAATTAGCGCACTAAGAAATAATTGCGGGATCGTAACGAAACTTGGCGTGAAGGTACATGTTTGGGAGATATGCAAATGATTAGAAAGGCAGCGTGATTGAGCATTACGCATAGCCGGTAGAGGGCATTTAACGTCGTTTTGCCTGGAGTATAAAAGAGGTAACCAAACTTGTTCGAGTGTGCTGAATCGCTTACAAATGAAGTGCTAAGGAAGACAATAGGAGCAGCTGTAGCAATTTGAAAGGGGGAAGAGTCATCGGATGATGGAAGCTGGGTGGTCAGTAAGGCGATTAGATCGTCAATTAGGCCGCTCTGATTGTGATGTGAGGAAGTGTTGGGACCAGTGGATTCGAGAGATGTCATTTACATGAAGACCAGGCTCAGGACGCCCTCGACAGACCAGTCGTCTAGAAGATCACCACATCCTAAGAAATGCACGCGTACAGCCAACTGCTTTATCGGCCGCCATTCAGGCACAGGTAGCCCCTTCAATAGGAGCCCCTGTGTTCTCTCGAACCATACGAAGGTGCCTGGCTGAAGGACATTTGGGATCGCGGCGCCAATCGACACCTCCGTTTGGAGTGGTGCCACGCACGAGAAAACTGGACTGCAGCGGAATGGAACAAGGTCATCTTTAATGACGAATCCGGATTCATTCTCAGTATTGATGACAATCGTGTTCGTGTGTGGAGACCCCGTGGTGAACGCCTCAATCCTGCTTTTGTTTTACAGAGACACACTGCGCCCACAGCTGGTGTGTTGGTATAGGGTACCATTGAACACAATACACGGTCACTCCTAGCATTGATCCGTGGCACCATGACATCCCAGAGGTATGTCCATGATATCCTGCAACCACATGTGTTACCACTCATGCAACGGTTCCCAGGAGAGATTTTTCAACAAGACAATGCTTGGCCTCAGACGGCAAGAGGGTCACAAGACTGCCTCTGCACTGTTACTGTCCTTCCTTGGCCTACCTCATACCCAGATTGGTCTCCAATGGAGCTTATCTGTGATCATTTGTGACGGCGAGTTGGACATCCACAAGTTTGAACGATTTAAGGGCAAGCTTACAGCAAATATGGAACAAAATGTCTCGAGACATCATACACAACTTGTATGCCTCAATGCCCGTTCGTATCGCATTGGGCATTCACGCTAGAGAGGGTTTACCAGGGTATTAAATAATTCGTTTTTTTTTGTATTTTTCTCTGAAATAATTTTGTTTTGTTTTGTTTTCTAATTATTTACATATATCAAAATATTTATTACGTATGTAAAATTTCGTTTCATTTTGTCGGCTCTTTCTTGGTTCGCTAATTTTTTTGTCCATGAGTGTAATTAATACAATAATAAACTTGTAATTCCAGTTAAAATGACTGTATTGCATTTGGGAAAGCACTTATTAGGTAATCATTAAATATTTGTTGCTTATTTAGATTAATATCTCAGTAGTTAGCTCTTTAATTAGAGCAATGAAGAACCCAAGACGCTTAATAGGCTAATGCTTAATTTAAAATTTCTAATTGAACTTACTCATGTTAAGAAAATAGCATACATTGTTTCATTTTAATGTATGGAATTGATAATACAAGACAGTACATCATTTTTACAGATGCGTCAAATTAAACTTGAAAGTAAAATTCAGTGATACAAATCCAAATTTTTTGTACCACGCATTCAATACTATAACGTTTTCTTTTAAATTAGAACAATTATAACAAAATTCTACGTTTTCAACTGAAACATATGCCTTAAAATTTCAAAGAAGTATTCATAGACGATTTTATTTATGATCTGAAGATTATTTTCATTTTTTTTATCTCTTATCGCTATTCTTTTAATATTTAATTTTGAAAATAAAGAAAAGTTCAAAGTTTATAAATATGAGATGAAAATTTTTATGTATGATATACATTTATGCTATATATATATTTTTTTTAATTTTTCATGTTCTACAAAATTAAATCACATAAAAATTTAACTATTCTTTCACGTACAGCTGATCAAGTAATATTTTAATAAATTCTTGATTAAACTTAGTTCGCAAAAATTTCAAAAAATATATTTAATAATTATTGCGCTACTCTTTGTAAAAACTGCTTATATTACTGTAAATGTATTAAAATATCAACAAGATGTAGTTTTTATACTTTTGTTTAGCAATGGAGTAAACTAATTTTTGAATTATATCTGTTTAAAAAAACGTTTCACATAACATAGTGAATGATTTTTTATATTAAGATATTTGAATATATCGAAAAAAATAAACTCAGAACTAATTTTGGAAAGATTTCAGCAATAAGTATATACAAATTGTAGTAATATCAAAATGTAATGAAAATATTATTACCATACCCCTTCTTGATTTTTCAACAAAAATGAAGTATGAATTTAATTCACGGAACTCTCTGAATAAATAAGTAAAATTCGCTGTCTACCAATTAAAAAATATGAACAAAAGAATTACACTTTATCTCTATGATTTTTCACTACTAACATTAGTATAATTAACTACATTAATAATAGTTAATTAACGCCTGGATTGTCAAGAATCAGCTAATAATTAAAACTCGATATTTTTTTTAGATTTTTATCTATCTCTTTCTTAGCAATACTTAATTAATTCAGAAAACATTGTATGGACACTAAATAAACTGATGAATCTTTCTAATCTTATATACTAGTTCTCAAAGATATACTGATATATAGATATACGAACACAAAGTAATCCTCTCAGAAAAATGATTACACAAAGGAATCAGACAGACATGGCTATCTACAACAAACAAACCTCAACTTCACGCAAAGCAGTCAATTGATAATGAAATCATGATTACCTCAGATAAAACCCCCAATAGATGTAAGATAAAGACTTGGTCACAGTCCTCTTTGGTACGAAATAAACCAAATGCGATAACTGAATAGATTCATGCGAGTTCTGTTAATACTCCATATCTTCAGTAAGGATTTTGAATGTGTAACACCTGAGACACAAAGTTTTTTCTTCCCTTGAGATTCTTTTCCGAATTTATCATCCTTTTTTTCTCCCTTCTCTTTTGCCTTGCCAGCTCCCAAAGTCTTTTTAAAGCAAACTATTTTCGAATAAACTTTTCAACATATAATAGGACGTTCTCAGCTGGTTGTCATCCTCAAGTTACGGGTCAATATTCTTTATTGGTTGGAGCCACTAAGTCTCGAATAATTACTAGTTTACTGAATGAAGGCAGCCAAGCAAGTAGACTGGAATTTTATTGATTTTTTAATCCTAAAATTGTTTTGCGGTTATTAAATATTAGGATTTAGTAATTGCATAAAAGTAGCAGTTTTGTTTGAAAACGAATTTTAATGTTTTTGAAATGAAAATAAGCATCAACAGATTATATTTCTGGCAGTTATATACGTAACAGATATTTTTATCGAAGATACTGGTTATGTTTTGGAACATAAAATCAGTTAAGTGCTTTACAAATAGCAGCTTAAAATGTATACATTGTTGATGGTAGGTAGAATATAACTACTAAATATGATTTATATGCATGAAATAAAATAATTGGGACATTTCTTGACAGCATGTACTTTAAATAATTGATTTTTAATTATCTTATATCCAGAGAGTGTTTTTTCTTTCTTGACAATATTTCTGATTTATTATATTTATTTCGATATTTTATTTCCAACATGTTTTTCCTTAAATATCTCCCAATAAAAACAATTACAGTTTATAGAAGAAAATTTACAAAAAGCATTCGTTTTACAAATATAAATAAGTTCAATAGTTATATCAAATATCAGACAATTTCTTTTACATAATGTATGTAGTTCAACCGAGTGTCTGAAATATGAACTCATATTTGATTTACAGTTTTTAAGAAACTCATTAATGAATTAAAATATAATATTTACTGAATTACATTATTTATTATGTTTGAATTTTCAGCAAGCAATTCCTTTATAACTACTTACGTTCAATTTTTTCTTCTTTTCGCTGTATTAGATAATACACGAAATAGCGTTGTTTGCAATTATTCGTAACCGAAAAAATGTTTTATGGAATTTCACACCTAAGAAATAATTTCAAATTAGCACCTCAAGCTTACAAACTACAACAGACACAACCATTATAATGTCTATTCATCTCATTTAATTGTCACTACTAACAATGCACTCTGTTGCTGAGACTGATACATTGCTACTATTAGCAGTAAGTGCCAAATAGTTAGCAACGAGCAGATGGAGTGTTAACCATTAACTCAATGATTACCAGCAGATAGATAGTGTTAATGAGTAAAGTTCACTTTAGTGTTCAATGCAATAAACAAATATCATTACGTAATACAGAAGAAAATTATCAATTAGGTTTCTTTTTTTAAAGAACATACAAATTAACAATGATATTTTCAAAAAAGGAAAAAAAATAAAATTATATGTTTGGTATATAAAAAAAATGAATTTGAATGTGCTATTGGTAGAATTACATGAGTGATTCTAGCTATAAAAATCTTAATTGTTATTGTTTTATCTTCTCTCCCCCCTCAAAAAAATATTAATAAACCGGCACTTATTCCATGCATGATGTTACATTAAACTAAATTTAAAAAAAGAAAAATAATACCTTTTACTTTTCAAAGTTTAAGTTTTACTAACTCTCAGACTATATCCAAAAGTACGCACATTTAACTTTACTCTTTTAGATATTTTACCTTCAAAAATCCTTATAGCACTCAACATATAAAAATTTAAATCATTTTTTCATTTAATGACGCACAAATGTGTAAATTGTATAATATTCTAACGTATACAGTTTAGCAATTTAATCATAAAGTACTTACATATATTATTACAACTTTAAATTACCCTGAAGCTCAGGTAATGGTTTCTTGTAATATTACGTTATGAATAACTGACTTATTTTCACCCTTGATGTAAGTAGAGTACTTTACTTGAGTTATAGTTTGCAACAAAATTTAGTAAAACTGCATAAGGTTTCTTGATAAGGCTGAGAAATAGTGTTCGTCTCAGAATGTTAAAGCAATAAATTTAAAGATTTTCCCCGTCTATTAAGCAAAAGGAAGCGTAGGTACTTGTTATATTGTATTTTATGGGGTTAATAATTTTCTGAAAGGCAAATCAATGTAAAACCGCATATTATTTGTATCGATATATTTATATAAACAACTAGAAGAGATAGAATATACTAAAAACAACAAATATATAAGGCCAAAATTTATTCATTTTCTAGAAAAGTATCGAAATATAGTTAAGAGGTTGCAGTTTGATAATCACAGTATTTATAATGTGCTTGATTACTTTTAACTCAATAAAAGTTCATAAATAATTTCAATTTAAGGATCCAGAATGATGCAAATATTTGATTTTTTTTCAAATGGGAGCAAATTTTAAAGATTTTCAAGAAGGTAATACTTTTAAACGCATGGATGTAACAGCTGTAATCCATTGATGCTTTTTTTTTTATCCAAACATGAATTATATTTTGTTGCAAAAATCTGTTTGATAATTTATAACAGTTAAACATATATATATATATATATATATATATATTGTTACGATTTTGGTATTTAAAATGTGTTTATAATGCAAAATTATGTCAAAATTACTATTCTGCTTGAAAAATAGTGCAGGATTAATGTTTATTGTATGTAAACATGTGAATTGGATCAATTGCTATGGGACCTTGTAAATAACATGGGGCTCTTTGGGTATCTCGCCAAATTGGCAAGATATCGTTTAGTTGGCGACAGTTTTGACAACTTATTTTGTCGCCAAGTGTCGCCAAATTTGGCGATATTTGACGACTTCCGGTTCCGGGCGGTTCTCCTATTTTCTGGAATGTTCTACCACTTTCGCCGTGTCTATATAAGGCATACTGAAATGCAACATGGGGCAGTTGTTATTCAGATTTCTTGAAGCTCAGACGCGCCCGCAGCCTCTGTTACTTTACGGGTGATTCCGTTGTGATTTATGCCGAAGAGAGTACGAAAGCCTACGGCTTTGAATTTGATCTATTCCCCGCTGGATCAGTACATTGCGTTGTGTTGTATTACTGTGACTTCGGCTGTTCTTATGCCTTTCTGAACATTGTATTCTTCATTGGGCTGATAATAAAGAACTGTTTTATCGCTGTCCTGAGTAAAGTCTATTCAATCCCTGAACCAACAGAGAAATTCGTTACAATATATATATATATTATATATATATATATATATATATATATTACAAAAATATACAAAAAGAGTTATATACCTAAGATAACTATAGTCATGATAGAATAGATTTAGCCACATAAATACTAGAGAAAACTCCCAGCCTTATGAACCAGGAATGCACCTTTAAACAATGCTTTTCGGCCAGCCAACCTTCACCTGAATTTGCCAATACTCTGGGCCATAGGCAAAGCAAGAAATTTCTAGAGAAGTTTAACTATCATTATAAATAAAACCATAATCTATTAATGTAAAACGATAATATTATAGCCTGTAATAATTACTAAAATATTTAAAATCAAAGGTAAAGTATTAGATAAAGACTTACCACGTGAGCAACTCATATTCCCGGCTATAGACAATAACAGTATCGCATAAAATTATTAAGTTATTAAGTTTTGATAAAATAGCATTAATACTATATATACACATTTAAAAACTCTATATTTTATTTTAAAATTTATAGAAAATAAAAGTACCACCTAGACATATATATATATATATAACTATATAACAGATTCATTGGTCATTAACCGTCTAAAGACTTTGGAGAAATATAATCGGGTACGTTTTTTGGATGATAAATTTGAAGTGATTCTTAATTAATAAATCTGATATGACTTTTAAATAAAAAAGAACTGGGGATGACTCTTGACTAATAGATCGATAATGTATATTTCTAGTAAAAAAAGGAAATTAGGGGATTTAGATAACTCTTTGTGAAGCAGTCTAATACAACCTTCTAGAAAGGAGTGAAACTTTAATTATATATTCATCGCACTATTAAGTTACACAAGTGTTGTTGGCGAAGGACCTCGTAATTTTGAACCATGATTAAGTGACGAGGAAGAAACCTAAGCTGGAAAAACTATTCGAACTTCCACACCACACCAACAGGAGGATGTGTGTATCTCGACATATTTAACGTGTATCGGCTCGTTCTGCACAGCAGGCATTCAGCAGTACCAGGCTCGAAAACATGATATGCCAGCTAGTAGTCCATGACCTTGACTATTAGGTTGCCTTGGTTAAAATACAACATTTGAAAGATAACTGCAACACGAGTCATTTGTTCTAGAGTAAATATTTCTAAAAAAATTTTAATATTTATTATAATTCTACGTTCAGTTAGTTGCAGCATTCTTAAATTTATGGAGAAATATAGTCAGTGGGCAAAATCAAGTGACAAATACCATTATGAATATTTTGACAATGGACTTCCTTTTTTGCGAAAAAATTTCGAATGAGCGAAGTGACTAAGTGAACAATGATTCATCAATTTTCGTTATATCAGTTACGAATTAAAATTTTCCAATATTCTTTCTCATGTTTATAATAAAAATAGTCTTCTCTATCTAGTTCTATCGCTATTACATCGTCAATTGTGGCTGGGGTAGCCTAGTAGTCATAGTCAGAAAACGTATCCGGAGTTATCGAACCATGGATTTGAGCCTAAGTGTCAATGAAGACCCGTCGTATACAGAGACTAATGAATCCTAAATCTACTGAAGTTCAGTTCTCAAGATGGCGTGAAAGTTTGGTTATAACAATTCCAGCTTATGTCTCATCTCAAACATTTCATTTGGTTCAGACTTGAGGTACTTCCCCAATAGCCCTTTCATTGTTTCAGAGTACGACATAAATACAAATTAAGTCAAATTCACAGGTGATTTTCCTACAGATGAATAAACAATGTAACAATACTTCGGCATCGAAATAAAAAAAAAATATTTATTTGGTAGTTTAAAGATAAAAAAAAAATAAGTCAAAAAAACACTTCATAGTAGATAGCCTTCACCAGTATCGTAAATTAAAATATATTTATAAAAGTAATATCTGCGGTGGTGTCCATTAAAAACCCATTTCCCGTCGGGAACGAGCGACGTCTCGACGGTCAAGCAGTTTCTCGTGGGAAAGTATCCCAGGGTGGACACCCCGGTGCTGATGTCCTAAGGTAAGTCAACCTCTGACCTTCCTTGATCTAGCCGACAGTAAGGTGCTGACGAGTTCCCACGCCAGCCGCCTGTTTCAAAGTACACCGCGTGAAGAGGGACTTTGGACCAATAGAAGAATGGTTTCACCGAATATGTCCAAACAGAAATGACTTTACATCACGTGTCACTTTCATGGGTGGGACGTATTCCTCCTTTAAAGAGACTCTTTAGATTTATTTTTAGATCTCAAATTTTTTTATAAAAATAATCTGTAACGTTGTTAAATTCATTATACAGTTTCACAGAATAAAATATATCAATTAAGTTTAAATTGTTTTTCAAGGGATTAAAATATTCTTAAAAAATTTAGAATTATATAACAATATTTGAAGCAAAATTTTTAAACGAAAAGTATTCAGCAACCAAAAACACAACTATGACATAGTTATTTATTATTTAAATAATATTATTTAATTATAACTATCATATGATTACAGTTAATGAAGCAATAGCTTTGCCTTTTTAAATTTCAAACTGAATGGTGAGAAAATACACAAGTCTACGAATTCTATAAATAAAGTAAATGTATCGAAAATTATGTTAGTAAACACCCTTTATCATTGGCACGTCTATTTTGTTTTTTTTTTCTTACACTTTTAAATATTTCACACTTATCGTATCATTTTTCCTTTCAGGCAGATGGAGATTGAAAAATTATATCCATTAGGATTAACTGTACTAGTCGCAGTGTGTTACTGCAACTCTTTGCGATGCGGCCTGGTATTTGATGACATCGCTGCCATCAGTGATAACAGGGATATTAGGCCCTACACCCCAATGATCAATATTTTCCAAAATGATTTCTGGGGAACGCCTCTTAGAAAGGTAAGTCATGAGTATTGGTTTTAGGAAAATTAATACTTAATTTGGCACGAAATCACTTGAAATGTGATATAAAGAACATGTATTAGGCATGATACATGTGCTTGCATAATAATAATGCATGGATATATTAATGAATTAATTAAAATCGCGGTCGTCGAACTTTGACTTTTTTTTGTCGCATTCTCGTTAAATGCTTCTTACATTAATTTTCTATGTAATCGATTTTTTTAAATACTATAACATAATTACAAAATACTATCATTCACCTAATGTGAACAATTTGGTTTTCTCAAGTATAAATGTTGCTTATGTATTTTATACATTATTTAATACTCCAAGCTCTTGAAGATTTTTTTTAAAAATTTGACCTATTTTAGATAAAATTTAAAAGTTTGCAAATGATTTATTACTGCATACAATCACATATATTTTAGTAGTAGTTTGATCCTTTTTTAATTTAATAGATTTTTGTGATTCTACCAATTTTTATTTCATTTGCGTTTCAATATTCAAAACTGTGTCCAAGTTTCAAAGTTATATTACTTACGCTACATTTTTTCATTTATATTACGTCTGTGATTCTATCGGTATTATCACAGAATTTGTCGATATTCATAATTATATTAAAAAAAAGTTGTTGAACTAAAAAGACAAATTGGCAAATAAAATTTATGGCCACCAAAAGTAGAACAAGTATATTTGCTTTTCGAATAGAAAGGTGAAGCTAATAAAAGCAGCAATTGACTATATTTTAATCCATTAGAATAAAATTTAGATAAAATATTTTCTTGGGAAATTAATTCGTTTTTTGGAAATTGTTCTTAATATTTTGGGGAAAATTTGAATCCATTATTTAAAACTAATATCGGATCCTAAATTATAATTTTAAAAAATTTGCACAAATAAAGGTAAAGTTATTACAGTCACAATTTTTTTCAAATAAAAAAATTATAATAGCAGAGGAAGGAATCAATAGAAAAATGTTATTCCTGACAATTGAGATTTTATAAAAAGCTTCATTTAAAAAAAATTCCAGTTTCTCCAAATTATATTTTCACATAATAAGAATGTGTTTTTAAAATTGCTGTATAAAACAGTTCTTCGGCTACAGTAAGAATTAAAAGACAATGTGCTTTTCTTTCTTTACTTACAGTGCTTCTCAAACTTTCAATATTTGCGACCCAATATTCAATCATAATCTTCATCCCGCCCCCCTCCATACAATAACAATGCATTAAATTCAATAATAATAATATACTCGGATGCTAGACATATAATACGACTTTGACCTTTTAAGTGCCACCGGCGTATATAAACGTCTCACTAAGCCGAAGCATTAATTGCCATGGACGAATATATACGTCTTTCCGAAGTTTGATCTTTTCTGTGTGCTCTGCTATCCGTAAAATTATTCCGAAAGTTTTGGAATGCAATAAAATGAAATCGATAGTGTTTGCGAAGGATTGACTTATTTCAGAGGATTTCCTTATTTATCCCCCCCCCCCCAATACACACCACATACATTCGCTTACGTGTTAAACGGTTTCATTGGGGAGCTAATCACGTAATTTTTAATCGGCATTTAAGGGATTAATTATAAACCATATAAATTATCAAGATAAGTGTTAATTCTTGCATATAATTTTATATATGACAACCTCATGGGGTCACTGGTAATTATTAGACATGTCTTATATAACTTAGTATTGTTAAATTAATTATATAAAATACATTGCGAAATACTGATATATTTATAAGCGTATTAACTCATTGTAAATGTGTATTTTTTTTTATGTCGGAAAGTATTTTGTTTACTTTCAGTAAATAAATAACTTTTTAAAACAATATTTCAGTATGCTCGAGCCCCCCTCATAGGGTTATCACGCACCACAGTTTAAAAAACGCTGCTTTGCATCATTTAAAAATACATTTTATACATTAGTTGGGTAGATCTTTTCTTTTTTTAAATGCGCTTACATAAATATTTTGCTTTAGAAAATATCTAAGAAATAAATAAGATTTTATTTAATAGTACGTACATAATGAATTTGTGATATTTAATTACTGTATTTCTACAAGAAAATGAAAACGATTTTTTAAGAACATTAAAACTAATACAAATGTTAAAATATTTTATTCCCTTGTATAAAATTTAATGCATTAATTTTTTTTAAAAATTTTTTATCTGAATTAATGTCGTAATTGTGGCTTAGGACGTAAAAATACACATCTACACATCAAAATAATTAAGCTATATTGCTTTAAGGTTAAATAAAATAAAACATTAATGTTATGAATTTTAGAAGTACACTCATGTCCATAAATTAAGGATAATTCAGAATCACACAGAAATTGAACTCTAAAATAAAAATTTCACCTGTAGAATTATTACACACATCTTGAAGAAGAATATGCAAATTACAGGAAACCACCAGATGGCGCGGATAGTACGTCACAATGACGAGAGTGTAAGAGAGGGGTATATAAGGAATGGTGACAAAGAAGTAAAATTGTTCATAAGCGCTTTAAAAGACTTTCAGTGCAATAACCGCATAGTTATGGCACAAAGGAAGCATTTGGATGAGTTTTACGTGGTAGAATTATCAGACGACTGGAATGTGGACGTTCCCAGCTAGAAGTATCCGAGGAACTTGGAATCGCCCAGAGTGTCATCTCCAGGCTTTGGCAACGTTTCCAAGATGATGGTAATGTGAGTAGATGTTACAGCACAGGTCGCCCCCGAGTTACAACGCCGAATGAAGACCGGTATTTGACAGTTACTGCCAAAAGAAACAGACGGAGCACAGCATCAGACCTATCTCGTCAACTCTCTTCAGCTACCGGTACGACGGTTTCAAGGCAGACCGTGTACAGAAGCTTAGGCCACATTGGTCTATGTGATCGTAAGCCTGTCAGATGTGTTCCCCTTACCGCAACTCACTGTCGCCTGAGATTAACCTGGAGTAGAGAGCATGCATTGTGGACACCGCAACAGTGGTCTTGTATGATGTTTTCAGACGAGTCCAGGTTTAGTTTGCAGTCTGATTCTCGCCGGACTTTCATATGGAGAGCGCCAGGAACACGTTACCACCAAGAGAACACCATTAAACGACACCGTTACGGTGGTGCAGGATGGCTCATTTGGGGAGGAATTATTCTTGGTTCCAGAACTGACCTGCATGTTCAGAGTGTAACGATGACAGGCCACATCTTTCGGGATGTCCTTCTGGAACAACATGTACGTTTGTTTCGGGGCACCATGGGTGCTGAATTTCTGTTTATGGATGACAACGCCCGTCCTAACCGTGCAAACATTGTAGACGAATGCCTTCAATCGAAGGTTATCACCCGTATGGATTGGCCAGTATACTCACCGGACTTGAATCCAATAGAGCATGTGTGGGATATGCTTGGCGACGAATTGCAGCCCGTCAACCCCCTCCCACCTGTCTACCGGAACTTCGGAGGGCATTGCTTCATGAGTGGTGTAATATTCCCAAGATCAGATTGATAATTTGATACTCAGCATGCGTAGGCTTTGTAAGGCCTGTATTGCATCGTCCGGGAGACATACTCCGTATTAACCATCATACTAACCATGTTATACTGTTTTTGTAAATAGGTTCTTTTTTAAAATTTGCTCCAGGGAGTAAAAATCGCAATTTTTATTAATTATGTCAAACATATAGCATCTTTTTTGCTCTTTACCTTTTGTTTAATAAATAAACTTTACAAATAAGTCAAATTTGTTTTGCTTCTGTCTCTTTCTTTGCCTGAACTTCATTATCCTTAATTTATGGACATGAGTGTAGTATAGGGGCTTATTTTATTGTAATAATCATACTTCACAACATGCTAGTAAATTTCACATATAATGCATTTAATGACAAAATCGTAATACTGGAATACTAAAATGAAAGATGGAAAGAATTGGGGTTTATATCAAAAACAATATCAAACATTAAAGATTTTATATAAGATCTTGAGTCTCTCACACACAATATATATTTAAACTTCTAAATCTTATCTCATAATGCATTTCATAAAATCTTAAATATTGAGACCTAAAGAGTCATTCCACTATTCTTTATTTTGTGAAATAATGATTATATGATTTTGAATTGAAATCATATTTATTCCAACTGAAAAAAAAAAGAATGTAAATCGCCAGGAGTGTTTATTAACGTCGTAATAAAAATCAACACTAAGACTAATGGCGATGAACTTCTTAATTTTGAACCATGGTCAAGTGACAACACCTGAGATGACACCCCTTCTCCAAACTACCACACCACGAGAGGGCATTGAGCTTTGACAGATTTAACGTGCATCAGTTTTCTCTTCACGACGAGGCTTCAGTGACACTAGAGCTGGAACGCACAATACACCGGCTACAAGTCCATGACCATGACTACTGGGCAAACCTCGGCCCATGTGAAAATAAAGGAATATATTTTAAGGAAAATAAAAAGGTGTATTTAAAATGCACTATTCATGACATTGATAAGGCGATACCAAAATTAAGTGCCCAGAAAATTACACAAATTACGCAACTCACTCATTATCTAAAATGCGCAACTATTCAGTACACGTTGAGTAAGATATCAGAGAAGATATATGAAGCAAATAGCAATATCCGTGCCGTTATTTGTGCCAAGCAGATTTATTGTAGAAAGATTTTTTGGTCTCACAGGGTACATGTAATATAACAAATTACTGTAGATGCCCACAAACGGACAGTTTTAAGAGAGGCATGGTGATTGGACTGAAAAGGGTTGATTAGTCAATTACACCTGAATGCCACCTACACGTATCCACACTGCACCGACTGTGACAAAGATCGTTAGAAAAAGGAAAAGTGGTGAAACTGAGAAATGTAGATGGGGTCTAAACGTCATTACGGGGAATCAACAATTCCATCAATAAACTATGGGGGCCCAGCAAGCGCTTCCTACTATTTTACGACAGAATCAGGATACCCTTGATGTTCACATATCCACCAGAGCTATCCCTGTTTACTTGTCACTAGGGGCTTGCACTCATGACTTCCCTAAGAAGACTGTCATTGACCCCACGGTGCAAACGACTCTATTGCAAAGAGTCAAGAAAGGTAATCAAAAGATTGTACAGTGTCGTGTTCTCAGGTAACACCTCGCTTATCCTTTAATAGTTGTATTAAGATTCTGGCACCGAAGCGCTGACAAATCTCATTCGGCCGCCTCTGGGAAATGTCCTACAATGAGAGAATGCGGCATCAGGTTTTGATCAGGCCATGTTCGCACATGGTCGAGTTGATTGATTGATCATCATGATTGGACCATCACATACGATAGCAAATCACTTTTTATTTATGTTTTGGACACTATAACGGCCAAAAGATACGCGTATAAGGGACTGCTGCCAGTGACATTCCCCTTTCTTCTGGAGTTCTAATGTCCTTTACCAGCAGAAAAACATTCAACCGCACGCAACACTTATCAACAAGCGTATTTCTCAAAATTTAAAGGTACTTCTCTGGATATCATTATCCCATAATCTCTCACCATTTGAACACATCTGGTACAGGATTGGACATCTCTTGCTTGCTTTTCTAACACTATGTTCAGGAGATTGTGGAGGTCCTACAACATACCGGACTGATGCAATTAATGTTTACACTCTTTTATTTTTTCAAAATGAAGTTTTTATTTTTATTATGCACTATAATATTATATATACTCGTTCTTCTTACAAATTTAACGAGGATTTGATGGAGCAAAGTTAGATTTCAGATTTCCTGCTACTATAGTGCAATTTCAGTGCCTTACTTTGAACAAATATGAGTATTTAAAATCGCATGTTTGGCGATTGAAAAGCAACTTTGGTTGTCTTAGAGGTGTCATGCACTGTCCAAAGACGTGAGGCCTCCGGGGTGGGGTCCTCGCATTCTCTTATATTTATATACTGAAAGAGACACATTATTATGACCGCACTGACATTTTAACGGTGATAAGTTATATTTCACGTAGTCGCCACCAGAGAGTGAGATAGCAATTATAATACGGAATGTAGAAATGATGAAACATTAATTTCATTTTATTGCTTGGGAAGAAATAGGGGGAAAACATCATTTAGCTGTGTTTGAAGGCATAATGGTTGTAGGTGCTCAAAGCGTCGAAACCAGTATCAGCAAAACGACTGCACTTGTAAAGGGTTTGAGAACAGCAGTTGTCAATGTTTTAAGAAAGTGGATTCCCCAGCAGAAAATTGGATCTCAACGTCAGGCTTGTGGTCATCATAGGCTACTATAAGTTAGCTCGGAAAGGAGAATTGCAAAAATTTTGTCCATTCCTACAGAATTGCAACCGGGAATCTTAATCAAGGAGCTATTGTGAATATCTCTGAACAAACTGTTCTCCGAACATTGCATCGCACATGCTAGTAGAGAACGACCTGATCGAAAGCCTCTACTTGAACAAGAACAGACTTCTCCATTTCTCAAGGAGTACAATGATTGAACTGTAGATGGCTGAAAAGGTGATCTGGTCCGAAAAAACCCATTTTAAACTACACCATGTTGTTGGCAAGGTGCAGATATAGAGAAAATAAAATGAAAATACGAACACCATCCACATTGCCACAACTCTTCAAGCTGGTCGAAGCAAAATAAAAGTTTGAAAGATGTTTTCTTGGCTGTCCATGGGTCATTTAATTCATCTGTAAGAACGTCTGAATTTCCAAGGATATTTAAGTGTTATTGCAGATCAAGAACATCTTTCTATATTAATAAGCTACCCTGCCAGAGATTGATAATTTAAGCAGGACAATGCTCTCTGTTATACAGCTGGAATTATGTGAAGATGGCTCAAAGATCATTACAAAAAATTTACCTTGCTTAGTTGCCCTGCGCAATCACTATATCTCACTCCAGATGAAAATATGTGAGATGAGATCAAAAGAAGAATCAGACAGCTGGATCCAGAACCATCCAATCTAAAGGCATTGGGCAATACCATTCATCATATATGATCTCATATTCCTCCTACCTCCTGTCAACAACTCATACAGTTCATGTAAGAAGAAGAATTCATTCAGTATTAAGGGTAAGATGTGGTCTAATATTGTATTAATAAGGTGGTCATAATAACATTTGGGTCCTCAAGTGTGTTTATATGTATATACATAAACAAAAGAAATAATTTTATTTTTTTTTAAAAGTTATTTTGACTTTTTTAATAGGAGCACAGTCACAAGTCCTACCGTCCTCTCACAGTCCTGAGTTTTCGATTAAATTATGCCGTCCATGGTCTTGAACCTATGGGTTATCACTTAATCAACATTGTACTTCATGCATTTGTCTGTCATCTTTTTTACAAGTAAGTTTTATATTTTTTGCTGCAATTCTTTAGTAAATAAAATTGCAATCATTATTATTATCTAATTATACATTTTTAGCTAGAGGAGGCAAATTCATGTTTATTAATTTAACTTATTGTGTTGGTTTCTAGCGAACACAGATTAAAATTTCAAACCAGCTATTAAAACCTTTATATATTTTAATTTTCTCTGCATTCATTTATGTGTCGTACTGTGCAGTAAGGCCTGGGTTCGAATCCCGGAGAAGGCATGGATGTTTGAAGATGTATAGTACCCCTTCGCGGCAGGAGGGTACTCTAAATAGCCGTAGAGCTGCAAGTCATTTCGTGAGGTTGGTGGAAGGAAAAGCGAGGTGAGAGTCCCCTGGTCATCCTCAGAGTGTTCTTTTTCAAAATTGGGGTAGAAATGAGCCAAATTGTACTGTCACCTGTATGGTGCTCAAAGCTACAGTGAACGACAGGCCTCACTTACCCCTTTGCCTTGAGGAATTTCACGGACCTCAATCTGGCCTTTGCCGATCACGTAGCCGTCACTTGATATGAGAATGAATTTTATTTACCTTTAGGAGGAATATTCGTTTCCTACTTTATTTCTAATTAATGCTCTAACTAGAACTACTTAGCATCAATGGGAAATAAATATTTCTCATAAACCTGAATCATAATCAAAATACGAGATAATTCCAGTATTGATAATTGTTCTAAATTTCAACTTCCAGCCAGAAATATTTTTGAGGTCCAACAATATTAGAGTTGCAGCAGACCAATTTTTCAATAAGATTATATTTAGAGAAAGCTTATATAATTCCTATTATCTAGTCACTAGTTTTTTTCTTTACTGTGTCTTGGAAAAACACACAAATTCCATCTTTCCTAAATTATAGAATTTATTCAAGTACTTGAACACTGATCACTTCAAATCATTTTGATTAACTTTCTTGTTAAAAACTTATTTTCCATTTTAATCATGTTCAGATATTCTTAGTAATTCTTTCATTTCTAAGGCCTTATATTTAATTATCATTTTTAAAAGTATTTAAGTTCATGTATGTGTATCAAAAGTAATTACTCATTTAGATGTACTTAAACTTTTATATCTATATCTAAAACTTTTACGTTTTATTATATTCAGAGAAACAGTTCTAAATGTATACTCATGAAAAAAGTCAAAATTTTGACAGGAAAAGTTTTAAAATATGCTTTCCAGTCTAATAAACTCAATACCAAAATATTCTTTAAATTTATTCTTAGGGTTGCATATTTATTTTATATTCAGGATAAAATAAGAAAAAATATTTCTTAAAGGGTAAGGTGAAACAGAAAATCTCGTCTTTATTTTTCCCAATTATTCTGTATTTTGAAAATTTCCTGCTTTTTGGTCTTTCCAGTTTTTAAATTTCCCTACACATAATTTAAAGCAAAAACGAAAGGATATTAAAGCAAATTAAATTCAAAATACAAGCATGCATTACAAAAACACGTATTTAGTTGAAATCTTCAAGAAATAAGCATAAATATTTCCTTAAAATAATATATTCAGAAAGGTATTTTAAATCTTTAAGGGTATCGAAAAATTCTTTGTAATGAGGAATGTCATGAGAAGTTCTGTGTCTTTAAATTTAACTTTTAAGGAACTTTAACTTTAATTGTAATTAATTTAAGCTTAATTGTAATTAAATAAAAAGTACTCTTTATGTTTCTCATGAAAATGTTTGTTTTTGAAGAGAGAAAAACGTGTTACTACTTGTAACAACTTGAGTATTTAATTTTTTTTAAAATTTATTTGATATAATAAAAAGTAAGAAACATTATATGTATTATTTAAATAAATTATAATTTGATTGTAAGAATTATTTTTTTTTCATATAATTACTCCTGTAGTTAGGGTGCAACTATTAATAGACAACAGTTTGGCTAATTTTCTGGTTATTCTCTGCTTACCAATATTTAAAACAATATCTATGGAATAAATTCTTACAATAGTAGTACATTTATTGTTACAGATTTACAGGGCATAAACCAGAGCATCATGAGTTCAATATACTTCAAGTCATCCTATTAAAGAAAAATAGCTTCTAACAAACTTACTTTTTACTTTTTGAATTGGCTTTATTTGTTCATCAAATTATTTCAGATGTTCCTCAAAATGTTTTCATTTCCAAATATTTGTGTAATAGAATGCTTCCATTCTCCTATATATATTTATATATATATATACTCTCTTTCTTCCCTATATTTGCTATAATTTAGTTTATCTTGCTAAGGTATGATAAACTAAATTTTCAAGAATTCATTACTCAAGAAAATAAAGTAATTTATTCCTGGTGAATTTCCTTTCTTAACTTAGTAAGGGATGACCTAAGTCATTCCTTAGTGTGAGAGGGTCGGAAGGAAGATTAGCCATAGCCAATATAACTTCAATTTATTCTCAGTTATGAACAACAACACAAATTCTATTAATCCAAGTTAAGAGATGCACCCAAATACCAAATATGGAAAGCAATATCGAGGCAAGCCGCCCATCCGGTATAGTGGTCAGTGAAGCTGACTGCGGTGCCGCAGGGACTGGGTTCGAATCCCGGAGAAGGCATGGATGTTTGTGTTGTAATCCTTTCTTCTGTCTGTGTTGTTTACCCCCGTGTTATACGTTCGGTGGTGCACGGGGTTTATAAATGTTAAAAAAAAAAAATATCGAGGCAAATGAGATGCGAGAAGACTTTAAACAATCAGATCACTTCCGTCTATATATATATATAGGCTATATCTTCTAAGTCTTAGCGACCTAATCTAATTTGATTCCTAATTGACAAATCGTCAACTTTAATATTACAGTAAGCAGCTACGAAGTATCCACGCCTCACTTCACGTTTAATCAATTCCTGCTACTCATAGCAGTCTAACCACTTTCTCCCTCTAACCTGAAAGTTTAATATATATATACAAGTCTTAATCTACGTACCCACATCTTCCTCTTCAATGAAAGGCTTTTAATAGATTAAATTTTAAAGACCCATTTTTCCCCAAGAGGACTGTTAGTAAGAATCCGAATACACCCGTTACAACTTATCTCAATTACTTCTTTCTGAAATTAATTTACAAATTTAAATACACTATTCACTTCTTTAAAGGCATAAGAATGAAAACTGGCATAAATTATGTATACGAAATATAAAAATCTAGCTTACAATATCTATACTTGAAAATAACAAGTCAATAAAGAAAATTACTCATTAAAATTCTTGCATTCAAAAACAAAACTAATCTCTAAATAAACGAATTATTTTGATATTCGATGATAGAATCATTGAATATCTTAACTACATCAAATGAAATTTGTACAATAAATCCAAAAATGTAGTAATTTAGCTTTTAGATATTTTGCTTTTTAAAGTTCCACTAGAGGTATGTTTTCGATGATTCATGTTGATATTGGTTATTTGGAATATATATACGAGGTGTGACACAAAAAATGAGACTGGTTGAATAAATCATTGTACTTACAAAATCAGTTATCCGTGACAGTATCACCTTCAAAGTAGTCCCCTTCAGTATTCACACACTTCTGCATTCGGTGCTGCTATTGCTGGTAACAGTTCTCTAATGAGGTTTTTGTAAGTCCCTTTAGAAGATTTTCCGTTTTTGCCTGAACCTCTTCAACTGAGATAAAATGGGTTCCCTTTCAGCAAGATTTAACTGTAGTAAATAATAAAAAAATCTCAGGGGCCAAATCAGGTGAATAAAGAGTATTCCCCGTCCCAGTAATGTTTTTGCTGGTCAAAAACTGCCTGACCATGTGAGCGGATGCATTGTCTTGGTGCAACAGCCATCCATCACTTCACAATTCTCGACTTTTTTTCCCCTAATTTTTTCACGAAGTCTTTTTAGTATTTCAATGTAGTAGTGTTGATTTACAGCCTGACCACTGATGTGAGTGGGAACACACTCATATAACCAATTTTGGCTATGTTTTGGTCTGTAATCGCTGACCCTTGGCGCCCAGCAGATTCATCATCTTCCTCACTAGCCCTTCCCCCTGAAAACTTCTTACGCCATTCAAACACATGTGCACGAGACAAAGTTTCATCTCCATAAGCCTCGATTAATATTTGAAATGCTTTCGTGGCTGATTTCTTAAGTTTCACAAGAAACTTGATGTTGATTCTCGAGATTTTTCGGGCAGAATGTAGTTGTACGTGTTCACTCAGTGACGAAGTGCTCCCAAATAGCTTGATCAATTTTGATGAAACTGACCACATGGACAGAGGAGGTGCGTGGGATGACGTCATCTAAACAGTTGTTGCCAACTGCACTCTTTCTTCAAGCGACACACTTAGTCTTGTTTTTTTTGTGTGTCACACTTGGTTTTTTGGTCAAATGACACGGATGACGTATGAATCTCTGTTCCCTATGGCTCTCACATGGTTAAGTGAATTCTATCTAATAAATACAGATAATTCATCGAAAACTTTTTACCAAAATGAATGTTTTCAAGTAAAAAATAACAATTTGAGAGAGAAATTTTATAATTACAAAAAATAAAAATTAATTAAATCAGACGTTTTTCACAGTTGAAGGGTATCAATATTTACTTACATTTTTATATGGTAGTATAAATGAGAAAATATATATCACTCTATTTTCATTCCTTAAAGGATTGCCTACGTTTCGGAGATTTTAAGAGAAAATCATTCTACACCGTAACATTATGGCACTACATGTTTATCTGCCTAAAAGACCATTACTCATTTTCTCTATTTCCCCCTCAAAAACGCCTCAAGGCGTTCAATAGGACTCTAATCCAAACCACATCTCAAATCTTGGTACGTATACATAAATCGTGTGTATTCCTACCCACGTGTATACATATGTATATATCTATATCTATATATATATATAGCTTTTTATTTTTGGTGCTAAAAGTATCCCCTTAGATCTGAAATAGTCAGTCTATCTCCCTTTGGCGGACTTGTCACCATAAACTCTACCATTTCTCAAACCTTGTCAGGGCAGATACCCGAAAAGATTTACGATTTCAGTCGAGTAAATACATCTCATGCGAAGGACTAGGAGAAAATTTAACGAGAAAATAGGACATACGCCATGTCTACCGAAGCGAAAACATAGATAGTTCATGGTTTGGATGGACAGAGATGGTGAGTGCACCGCGAAATTGCGGACGGCTTGCGACACACAGATAACGTTTGTCGACTCGGTGCAAAAAGAGAAAGTTCGCTCGCTTTATGACAGAATGTTTCGTGCAGAGCAAAAAAAGTCTTTCGGTCATAAATCCTTTTTTTTTTCTTTATTTCTGTCTAGGAAATATGAAAGTTTTGCTTATTTTTTATTTAGTTGTGTATCGATTTTTTATAGCGGTTTATGATATTTGGATGTCGGAAATGGTTATGACATGGTAACTTAAATTTTAACGATGTGAAAAATAATATTTTCTTGATGTGAGTGAGGAGAGAAAGTAGTATATGTGAACATATTACATTCCTAACATCGTTTAAAATTATGTGTGTGTGTGTGTGTGTGTGTGTGTGTGTGTGTGTGTGTGTGTTGTGTGTGTGTGGTGTGTGTGGTGGGGGGGGGTGTGTGTGTGGTGTGGTGTGTGTGGTGTGTGTGTGTGTGTGTGTGTGTGGTGTGTGTGTGTGTGTGTGTGTGTGTGTGTGAGAGAGAGAGAGAGAGAGAGAGAAGAGAGAAAGAGATTTTTTTTCAAAATTATGTCCAAAATTTATTTATATTTGAATGTTTCTTCGCTATTGATTGCATGATTCCCTTCAATAAAACTTTCACACATATCATCAGTTTTTTCATGCAAGAATATTATTTGCAAGTTGATTTAACTTTTTGCTAATATGTTTGATATTTTTACAAACTCATTAATGGTTTTATATCTTAAGACAATATTTATCCTTCACATATGTTTACTTTTTAAAAGCCTTGTCGTGACCTTGAAGTCGTGGGTACGAGAGGTTTCGTGAAAGAATCAGTTATTATTAATTAGTTATCTATGAATAACTAACTTTATTCAACCTTTAACACTATATGAATACAGTTTAATAACTAACCCTGTGGAGTAATTAGAATTCTTAACCGTAATTTATGTATCAAAATTATGAAAGGCACTTATCTGTCTCAAATCTCTTGTATGATCCGTCTTTCAGCCTGCTAGCTTGTTCAGCTGTAAGATTCTAGAATATCTTTCTAGTATTAATCTTACGATACGCGACCATCAGCCGCTAGCACTTGAATTTCAGTTTATAGATCCACTCTTAATCATTACCTCGCCTACTCAATGACTGGTACTTAAATAGAAGTTGCATTAGCAGAAAACCAAATCATCTCTACGGAAAGCGGTTATTAGACTAATATCATAGTTAAAAAGAGTATTTTTCAAAGAGGATTAGAATGAGCCAGAATAGAATCCATTACAGCCTCAAGTTTGCAATTCAATCTATTATTTGACTTTAGAACAGATTCACTGAAACAAATAATTTGTAAAAAGAATTGTATTTCATTTCTGCATATACTAAATATGATTTTCATTCTTAAGTATTTAAGTGCGTGAGTGTGTTTCGCAGTAACTATGAAATTACCTGAAGCTCATAACTCTCCTTTTAAAATATGAATGAAATTTCGAAACACAGTATTCAAATATTAAAAGCCTTTAGTGTAAAAATTCCTCCGTCTATCTCTTTTTATGACTATTTTACGTAGAGACTTACGTGGATCCAGCACATGGATTTTTGAAAAATTTTCGATTTTCACTTATATTTTCTAAAAGTTCAAATATTTCTGTTTAAAATCATGCATGATATGAGGAAATATGATAATAAGAAGTAATTTTATTTATTTTTTAAATGAAACTATTCTCTGATGCGCATCAAATGAGCTTTACTATGAGCACCTGTGTTTCTCCTTGCATAAGCTTCTGATGAGCGCGAATACATATGGTGTTCAAGTAAGAAAAA
The DNA here is from genome assembly GCA_019973975.1 of Trichonephila clavata. Classification (NCBI taxonomy): domain Eukaryota; kingdom Metazoa; phylum Arthropoda; class Arachnida; order Araneae; family Nephilidae; genus Trichonephila; species Trichonephila clavata. The sequence continues at coordinate 7,349 of BMAO01028218.1, read as the reverse complement.
AAGAGTATTTTGGGTTTATCCAAAAGTGTATGAGTACACGGTATGGTGTTAATAACACTATATGTTTAATGATTCCAAGATCAACATTTATGGAATTAAAAACTCTAAAATTAGGCATAAATATTTCTATTGCATAGTTTAATGTGAGTCATGTAGCAAAATTAATGATCTTAAAACATTGTGATATGGAATCAAGTTATAACTGTGAGTTCTGCTTCAAAAAATTAGACGCACGTAGGTATTCGTACAGCTCAACAAAAGCATCTTGAGATAAAAAAGGCAAAATTTTTAAAAATAATGAACAAAAATTAGAAGAATTTTTTGTAGAGGTGCGTAAAGAAAATGCTTCTGGAAAGTTCTACAAAAGTAAATGCTCAACAAATTACAAACTTTTACTTTAAAGCCTGTTTTCTCAAAATGTAATTTTTTTCACTTTATGTACTTTTTCTTTAAAAAACTCATTATAGTATAATCCTAAAACTTTCAGTGAGCATACTTTTAACATATTTACACATTTCAATGGAGGGAATCAGATATACCTGGCAAACTGTTTTTAGATAAGGCTTTTTTAAACTAAATTTTAGGGAAAAGTAGTAGTACACCTAATTAGTAGTTTGATAACCTTCTGTAAAAATTTTATACTTGATAAGTCAGTAGTTTCTGAAAAAAGGTACATAAACTTGCGCAATTTAACATGGGTTCCTATGGACGTGCCGGACCCACTTAAAAAACTATCTACGAGGATGCAGGAAGCAAAAATAAGTAAGCAATAAATATCCGTTATATATACAATTACTTCTCTCTAAAACATTTCAAATTACTCTTTGGACACAAAGGCTGCTTCGTGATTCATTAGTAGCACCACATTCGAGTAATAATTTCTCAATTTTGCTTATAACACTTTTAACTGACCTCAGATTCAGCTACTGTAAAATAGCAAATTGAATTACCAAAGACAAGATGAGTAGAATAGGAAACGTGAAAATTAAATTTTTTGACAAAAGCGTAGAAATGTCTAATTTTTTATTTAAAATTTTAATAATAACATCAAGTTAGTGATTTATCTAACTTAAATACAATACATAAGTCTTTTTGGGAAAGCCAAGGCCCACCTTGGGTTTTCGAGTCACTGAGGAAGGAAGGAAATACAAAAAATATTTTTTACCGGAACTACTTCCTATTATCATTTATATTTATACCAAGTTTGGTGCAAACTCTGTATATTTAAGTAGTTTTTTTTTAAAAAAGCGATATATATATTAAAAACACATTTATTTTAAACTCATACATTAAAACATTATAAGGTTATATGTTTTCTTAATATGTAAGAACTGAATACGGACTCTTTAACCCTTAGGCCACCATGAATTCGCTGAGCGCGTTCATCTCAATCTATCCCTCAACGTTATGGACGCACTACACTTATCCATATGGATTTTGCATTCTTTTAAACTTTAAAAACTCATGTGTCACGTTCTAAAGTATTTGTTTCTTTTTCTAATAAATGACAGCATTAGACAGAATGAAAGAGCTTAGAATACAATATTTCACTAGAATTATTATATAATTTTCAGTTGTGAAATGGCGTCAGTTTCAGGCTTTCGAAAGCTAAAGGCGAGTGAGATAGATGTCAATTCATACCGAAAGTAATTTTATGTTTAAAGTGATGATATAGTGACAGTGAGAGAGAGACCCATTTTCTACTATAAATTCCGAGCTTTAAATGTGTCAGATAATCTAGAAGATGTACGAAAATGGATAAAATTGTCTTTTGTTCCTGAGAATATCTCAGCTAATTTCTTAGAAAAACATACACATTATGTGTATATATATATATATATATACGCATTCCTACAAACACGTTTTATTTGTTTAGTACTAAAAAAACGCGCCTTGAAGGACGCGAAAAACCTCAACGATGGGGAAAAATCCTAAAGGTGAAAACTCAATGGAGTAAGGGTTAACAACATTGCCTTTATATACACTGGTGTCCAAAAGTTAAGCATAATTGATAATTATGGGAATAAAGAAGGAACTGTAAATCAGAATGGCGAGAAACGTGATATTCGAGTGTAAAATGGTTATGAAATGAAGAAGCAAATCAAAAGAATGATAATAATTAATTTTATTATCCAAAGTAGCAGTTTGAAAGAAAACTGACCATAGCAAGGATTAAAGAAAAAATGAAAGAAAACATTAAATAAAATTTTGATGCTGCAGTTTAATAAGGCGTGTGGTCACCTCTGACAGCCAGGCACGCTGCACAGCGATTTACCATACTTGCTATGAGATGATAAATGAGTTGTGGGCTCAAACGGTTCCAAGCTTCTTGGAGAGCTCTCTTCAGTTCTGTAACGGAGCTTAGTGGGTGAGAAAGGGCTGCAATTTGTCTCCCGAGCATATCCCATACATGCTCGATAGGATTTAAATCAGGGGAGTTCGCAGGCCACGACATGCGCTGGATGTTTTCCATTTCAAGGAAGTCATCAATCAGTACCGCTCGGTGACATGGCGCAATATCATCCATGAATATGAAGTCAGGACCGACAGCAGCTCGAAACAAGCTAACATAAGGCTCAAGAACTTCGTCTCTGTATCTTTGAGCAGTCACAGACCCCGTGTCAAAGAAATGGAGGTCTGTGTGGTCATCCATCATGATGCCTGCCCATACCATTACTCCCCTTGATGGAAAATGATGTCTTTCCGTTATGTTTCTTGGTTCAAAACGTGTTCCACGTTCTCTCCGTATCGTTACCCACCGAGAATCACTACTCAGACTAAACCGGGACTCGTCACTGAACATTCCATTGGCCCACTCTCCCACACTCCAATGTTGATGTTTCAAACTCCAAGTTCAAACGAGCGTGTTTATGCGCAGATGTGAGGGGAATGCAAACTGCTGGTCTTCTGGCATACAGGCCAGCATGATTGAGTCTCCTGTGAACAGTTTGTCCCGAAATTCGTATTCCTGTGTCGACTGTGAGTGCCAAACCCAGTGCTCTGGTAGTACTGCCCCTCTGACTGCGCGCCCTTATTACCAGATATCAGTCTTGGTGAGGGGTTGTGACTCTTGGTCGACCTGATACTGGTTGTTGGGTAACATCTCTCGTTCTTTGAAACCTCTGCACACAGTCTTGAGATCACAGACTGGTCCACATTCAGAATTCGAGGCACTTCGGTTTGTGATCGTGAGGATTCCAGCATTCCAACGATTCTTCCTTTCGTAAACATGTCCAATTGGCGTCTTTGTGCAATCATTCACCTTGTTTGATGGTTAACAACGTTCCTTCGCACAACAGTTGCACGAAATTTCTCTGAACCGCCTATGCTGCGTGAAACGGTTTCTCCGCGTTCCGACATGCACCGGTGTTTCGTGCAGGACGTAGTCGACTGAAAAGTTTTGCATAAGTTCAATGTTTCTTCTTCACCCAATTAATTTCAGCAAGAAATTTGGAATAACTTTGCGAATATTAACACCATGTTTTTCGCATTTTGCAATTTATGCTTAACTTTTGGACACCAGTGTAGTTATATGTATTTGTGTGTCTTCTCTATTTATTTTTCGTTTTAGAATTATCATCTGCAAATTAATTTTCACTTAATTCTTTCTTATTTCAGTAAAAACGAAGTTATATATGTATATTTTAAATAACTTCATTTTAGGTTGTGCCTCCATTTCCTCTCTGGATCTTCCAGTCTAGTATCTAGTGCTCTCTTTGCAGTCCATCCCGTTCACACAGACGCCGTAGGTAGCTATAACATTCTCCGGCATTTTAAAGTATTAGTTTAAATGGAAAAATTGATTCAACAAAGATGTTGAAGATCTCTATTATCAAATTATCACATTTCGCAACACATAAAAACTTCATATTTTTATTCATAATGTGATTAAAAAATGTTTTAAGGTATCCGACTACTTGCGACAACTTTTTTTAAAAAAATGGTGATATGAATATTTTTTTATGGTTTTTGGATTTATTTAGTACATTTTAAGAATAAAAGCTAGAATTAAGAAGAGGAAAATAAATTATTACTTCTAAAAGGGGGAAAAATTGATAAAAATTTTCAAAAAAATTACATAAACACTCTGTACAAAAAGTTTATGAACAAATTCTCAATTTTTCTATTTTGATGTATTACCTTGTATTCCTTTTTGAAATGATTATATTCACATAAAGGACTGTAAATTTTGTAATTAAATAACGATTGATAAATCTGAAGGTTAAAACACTTCTACTGTTAAAAAAGAATAAACACAAAAAGTTTCAGCAAATTATTTTAAAAACTTTTTGAGAAATTGCGGTCCCCGTTTGAAATTTTCGAGAAAAAACAAATTTCGAGTAAAACGCATTTTAAAATTTGACACCTTGTTTAAAGTTATGGCATCTGCTTTTAATAAAACACTTGTAGTTTTTGTTCTAGTGAGTGGAAAATAAAAAACTTGGTATTTGGTATTTTTATAAAGCAAATTAGGTGGCCTATAAAATAAAATCATAAAAAAAATAATTTGTCAATTTTTGGAAAAAAATCCTGATTTAAGGGTAGTCGGATATTTTAAGGTAGAAAAACAACTTTGTGGGTGTTCGCTTGTTATAGTATATGTATATCAGAAGCATTTGCTTTAACATTGCTTGATAAAGATAAGAATCTGTAACAGGTGTGTCTCAAATAAGCTTTATCAAGAATTCCTACGCGCAAGGAGAATTATTTTTATTTCAGTACACAACTTTATCGTTTCTTCAGAATATCGTATTACTAATATCGAATGCATGTTGGATCTTTCTATTCTTCTCACTGAGTTTTTTTTTCAATGAATGGAAATTATTTAACGAACTGAGCCACAATAAGTCAGAAAAAAATTTTGTCTGATAACAATTTTTTACCGATATGAATGCCACATGTTTAATGAAGTAATGCCTATTCAACACTTGAACGGTTTCAACTAAAATACTGACATGCATTTAGTTTTTGACATTTGTTGAACTCTTTCCTTATGTGTGTGTGTATATAACTTTTAATTCCTTTATTTAAAACAATTTATTCAGTTTACTTTATACTTATATACCTTTTAAGCTTTTTAATAATTGCATTTATATCTTTTTAAACTAATTTTTGTCATTAATATGTTTTATTATTTTTTGTACGTACAGAGTTTCCGTTTTTAATCTGGTATTTTCTTAAATTTTATTTTTATTTTTAGGTTCTGTAGAATTTTGTGTAATGAATTATTTCGTTTTTTTTAAATCATAAGTTATAAATTAAGTAGTGTGAAAAAAACGAAAGACACTTTCAGAAAACTTATTTCTTTTTGCAACTATGTATACCGCTATTGAATTTGTATGCATCGTTGTAATTTTTTAATGTTTTTGTTAATATATTTATGACGGATCAGATCTCATAGACAACGTAGAATTGAGAGAGAAGTTATACTCAGGTATAATATGCGTGTAAGTTTTACAGCATATTTATTTCTTCTAAGAAAAATATCAACAGCTAATATTTTTTAAAAGATGTATTTTATCAAACCTTTACGAAAATATAAATGCTACTTATCGTTAAATGAAGTCCTTGCACCCCTTTCGTAATGATTATGTTCCAGTAGACTTATTCAAGACCATTTTTCTAGTTCAATGAAATTACTAACAACTTCCCAACCTACACTTATCGCTCTACTAACGTCTACTGATTCTTGGTTGTATATATACCAATTAATCCTTCTTTTCCTCACTTCCGATCTGTTTCAATCGAGGGTGTTAAACACGCGGAGATTGAATATCATTTGTGCGGCTCGCAGAATGAAGACAGAATATCAAGAAAACTGAAATATAAACTGCATGTCTAATTAGCAGAAAAAGTTTAAAAATTTAATAATCTTTTAGCCTCTCATATTCAGCATGTCTTTATCAAAACCAAGTAATAGTACATACACCACAGGTCATTAAAACTGCTACATCAGGAAGAAATGCGTGCAACAAAATGATATTATTAGACAAATATATTATACTGGAAATAACAAGTGATTAAATTTTCAAGAAATTTGTGCATAGATTCTGAGAAATCAAGACCCAGAACAACCACCTCTGGCATTAATAACTGCACTTATACGCCTGGGCATTGAGTCAAACAGAGTTTGGATGGCATGTACAGGTACAGATGCGCATGCCACATCAACACGATGCCACAGCTCATCAACCGTAATGACTGGCGTATAGTAACGATCCAGTCGCACGGCAGCCATGGATATCTATTGGTGAGAGATCTGGTGAACGTGCAAGCCAGGGCAACAGCCGAACATTTTCTACATCAAGGAAAGTCCGCACAATACAGGAAACATGTGGTCGTGCATTATTCTGCTGAAAAAACGTAGAATTTCACAGAGCTCAAATAAAGGGTAGATCCACTGGTCGTAATACATCAGAAATGTAACGTGTATTGTTTAGAGGGCCTTCAATGCGATCAAGAGGGAACCAAGACATGTATGCAATAGCACTTCGTACCATGATGCCAGGTGATGGGCCAGTATGACGATGACGAATGCACGCTGCCAATATGCGTTCATCACGATACCCCCAAACATGGACGCGACCGTCTTGCTGCTGTAAACAGAACCTGGATTCATCTGAAAAAATGAGGTTTCGTCATTCGTGCCTCCAGGATCGTCGTTTATCACACCGTTGAAAACGTTTCTGCCTGTAATGCAGCGTCAAGGGTAGCCGCAGCTATGGTCTCCGAGCTGAGAGTCCATGCTGCAGCAAAAGTCGTTGAACTTTTCGTGCAGACTCTTGATGTCTTGCAAACACCCTCAACTTTTGACTCGGGGCTCATAACGTGGCTGCACGATCCATTAAGACCATGTGAGTAACATCCCTGTCTTCTCGACTGTTAGAGATCCTACCTATGAGATTCAGCAAGGCGGCATTCCTCATTACCGTTCTGAACCCATCGATGTTATATTCTGCTAACAGTCAATGGATCTCGACAGACGCAAGCAGCAATACTGCAATACGATAAACCGCAATTCTGGTACACTACAATTCGACCTTTATTAAAGTCAGAAACGTGCTAGTACGATTCTTACACGGAGGCATCCCAACAACTATTCACCAGGCAACGACGTTCAAATGCAATGAGAAGCCTGCTGAATAGTTTCCTCTTTTAAACACATTGTATGTGTCGCTACCGGCGTCTGCTTTGTCTGAATGCGCTGAAAGGAGTATCACTTGTATATCACAGCACCTTCTTCCTGTCGTTTAAATTTCACGTCTGTAGCACGTCATCTTCTTACTGTAGCAATTTTTATGGCTAGCTGTGAATAAACAAAATATTACGGTCGAACATCGAAGAAGATA